>CM021106.1:21527446-21794156 GCA_007115665.2 Sequoiadendron giganteum | reverse complement strand
AAACCAATATTGTGGGATCACCTTGGAACTAGTTCTTCATGGTCTTATCTAAGTTATCTCTTTTTTCAAGCTTGCCTATTTTCTCTTTGGACATAAATTATGGTGGAACCGAAGATGTGGTAGGAAGTTCCTCTACTAATGACCATTGTTGGATATATGTTGTTAGATCAGCCACTTATGCCTTGAGTTCTTCCTTTCAAATCTTATCTTGCTGTATCAGATGCACTACCATGGTGACTGACTCCTGAAGGTGATCCACTTTTTGTTCTTTCGTGGCCATCCCAAATTCAATGGTGGAGATGTTGTAGCTTATTCCTTCTTCTCCCACCACTAGCGTAGCTACTTGCATTTTTCTAGATCCAGAGGCATCCATTGTCACCTTCGATCTAATTATAGGCTTCTTCTCCCTCTTAGTGTTGATATGAGATTGGGCCAATATGGCCTCCAATATTTTTCTTGGATCCTTTGGAGTAGGAGCTCTCTTCTCTAGTTGTTTTTCCAACCAACTGGGCATTGAGGACCTTTCTTTGGGTGATTCTTGGTCACCTTCATTTCATATTTCCTGATTTCAGTATCTTTATCACTAAGAGCCTCTTGCTCCATCCTCATATCTTCCTTTTCCTCATCGGAGTCCTAGATGAAAACTATGTGTTTGATGGGGAATTTAGTGAGCAGACATTCCTTGGGGTTGTCTTCCCCTTCAATATCTCTTTCTTCCTTCTGTTCATCATGCCCATGCTCCTCGGGCTGCTTAGTCTCCAGATTCATGTGAGTTTCAGCCTCTTCTTTAGGCTTATCTTCTTCTTTATCTTCATGTTCATCATGAGGGATAACTTCCTCATTATGCTTGGGGCTGCAATCATGTTCCTCTTTTGGTGTCTTATTGTCCTCTACCTCTATGTCGGTAGTATTTTCTTCAATGATATGTTATCTTTCGCCCTCCTTCTCTTCAATCTCCTTGAGCTGCTTGGCTAGCTCCTCTTCCAGCTCGAGATCAAAATTTTCTTCAATAGTTTTGGCACATAAATCCCATACATCATCACCGAAAGATTCATAGATGACCTCATCAATTATTCGATGCTCAAATATATGATGTGCAAGATATTCATCTACCTCCTCCTTAGACCTCTTGGTTGCCTCCCTTTGTTGTCTGTCCAACTTCTCATAAATCTGCATGGTGACCTCCATTGAGGGTGGCTCCGTAGGAGGAGGAGGAACTGGGAGTCCGGTTATTTCTTGGGCAATGGCAGCCTACACCGTGGGGTTCACAAACATCCCCGAGAGTTTAGATGGCATGTGTTGCATATACTCAGTGAAGGACTCTGGGAGTGTGAGAACAAGAATTGTAGTTGTTGTGATGGTAGTTGGAAGAGAAAATGATGGGTACATGGATGATGAGGAAAGTGGGAGGTGGTAACCAAGGAGGAATCCACTAATATGACTTGTGTTGTAGGATAGGTATAGGAAAGCTGGATGGAGATGTCGACTGTGGGCAGAGAGGTAGTGACTGCTACGTGTGGGATAAGTAGGGTGGTAGAAATAGTAGCAGTGGTTGCAACAACATATACGATAGGTGGCAACCTTGCTTGTTTAGCCTCCATTTCCTCTCCCTCATGGAGTGGATCTTCCTGTATCACAGGAATTTTAGTGACGATTCTTGATTTCGTATGTCTCTTGCAAGGCTCACCTTCCAAGGCCTTTCTAGAATACAATTTTGGATTGGACTACTGCTCATCAGTCTCTTTTATTTTCCTTGAGTGAGTAAGTGGAGGGGACTTCGAGGTTTCTCCTATTGAATTTTTAGTTGCTCCCTCATCTGTTAGACTGGGATTTCTTTTGAGCCCCTCATAGGTTAGGATGACTCTTGTTTGCTTCAATCGGGAAACTATCCCATCAATCCATTCTTTTGTATGAGCCTCAACGCGCTTGGTCAGAATGCCAAGGTCATCAACCTCTTGCTTGTCCCAATGAATTGGTGGTAGTGTAAAATTGGGAACTACATTATACTATGGGTCTATCACTGTGCCCTCATCTTCTTCCACCTGATCAAGCATTGGGAACAAGTTCACCCTTTTCACAAAGTATGCAGTCCTCCACATATAATGCCTTATCTGCACCTCATGGTCATCCTTACAATTAGCCCAAAAATATTCAATGCTATGAAGATGGGAATATTCATGTCCAAGCACCTTCCTGATGTGGCCATAGGGATCCATCCATGGCCGAGCTGTGTGGAGTCTGAAATGATACTCGACCAATTTCTTTTTTGAGTTTTGGGCATATGGGGAGGTATAGAGTTCATACATCCCCTGGTCAAAAGAAAGGGGATAAGAAATTCTTGCTAGATGTATTTTTCTTAAGAGGGTGTGCACATGTCGCAGCTTACAAGAAAGCTTCAACAATATTATCTGGTAATTGGGATATCGGGGTAGCTTATTTGGTCTTTTCGAGAAGCCTTGACCGTGGATATATGTAAATTTCAGATACTAAATGAAAAAGAAAGCATATTGTTTGAGGAAATCCCTAGCACTATGGGAGACTCTCCTCTCGAAGTCACCCTCGAGCAACCTGATGATATAACATATAAAATAATTATTTACCCTATAGTATTCTTTCTTAAAATTCTTGAATTGTAGCTGAGGGTACCTATCATAGATCTTGAGGTCCCTACCAGGTTCTTCATCTAGAGCTCTAAACAAAACACTGTATTGCCTTTGTTCATCCAATGAGTACACCAAGTAAGATGTCATGTAGAATTTGGAGGTCTTTTTGACAGCCATGAATTGTTCATGAAATCAATCGCTGATTATTCCACCCCAGTAAAATGTGGTATCCTCTTCTCCATAGAGAATTTGTTCAACAAAGTAGACCATCCATTCTTGAATGTAGGCCACAATAGGGAGGCCCATCACTTTGCTTAGCAGGGTTCCCAGATCATGATAGTCTTCATAAAAGTCACTATGAAAGAGCTATTGGGGAACCTTTGTAGAATTTCCCCTCTTCTCCTTGAGCCAATGTTGATTTATAAGCTTCTTACATTTACTTGGGTCTTCGTCCCACATTGCCTTGCACTCCTTTATGGTTGGCAATTCCATCTCCCTGAAGGTAGGGATATGACAGGTCTTTTTTATTCCTTTGGCTGACATGTCATCCAAAAAATTTCCATCCTTTTTCACTATCGTTCTATTTTTGGGTTGGTATGCCTCCCTGCAAGCCATTACTCGTTTGGGGGTGACAAGAGAGGGAGGGAAACCTACAACTTTGGCTATCCCGCTGCTTCTGATCCATCTTGGCTTCTTTGTATTGGGGTTGATCCTAACCCTTTGTATGAATTTTTTTGATGTCCACATGTCCTTTGTTGGTGTCAGAGACCTCTTTCCAATCTGTGGTGACTTTAGATTGCAATGGTTCCCCCTGGAACTAGTATTTCATTTGGTCTTTTTATTCTTTTCCACTAAGAGCCTTGCCTATTTTCTTGTTTATCTTTCTCCACAACTTCCCCCGAGGGTCCTATACCTGATTCCATATATTCACAAGAACCCAATGAATGGTGTTGTTTAATCCATGAGGAACGGCGAAGGTAGGCAGTGGGCTCGAAGGCGACGATCGACGAAGGCTCCAGACCTCTGCAATCACTCTGGCTCAAGGTTGGTGAATTCAAATATGGGATTGGCCGTGGGCAAGATGGAGTCTGGTAGCCGAAAAAACATGAGTCGATGGTCATTTTAAGAGTTAGGTGGAAACCCACCAATGAAGGAGAGGTTGGGGTTCGATGAATGAAACTTCAGAGGAGGATGATCATTTAGGAAGAGCGAATGCATAACGAAGTATTGGGCAAAGAGATCCAATAGATTGGGCCTAGCATGAGTGAAGGACAATCTGTTCATCCTCGGAGTTATGAGAACAATGACCAAGGAGATGAACCCCAGGGCATGAAAGGATGCAAGTCGATGGCCATTTTAAAATAGTGAATGTAACTAAGACGTTCGACAAGGGAAACCTGCCACGCCGGACCCGGTGGACCTCAAGGACGCTGGTAGAGGCAAACCATCAAAAGAACTCCATGAAGACCTAAGACTTAGCAAATTTGGAGGGGATGAAACATGGTCAACTTGAGATGAGATTTCAAAGGTACACTAAGCATTTGGGATACCAAAATAGGGATGCACAAAATTAGGCAGTGGCAAAAATGACCCAACAAGGCAAAGGAAAGAGAGGGTCCCCATTCCAAATAGGGCATGTGTTGTGAGGAAAAAAAACTAATGATTTCAATTTTACACACTCCTCTAAAGGTATGTAAAAAATATCACAATCTATAGAGACTTTTGTAGGTATTACATCTTGTACTAAGCAAGAGATATCTTTTCCACACGATAGAGGGGCACTTTCTACCCTTGATCAAGAGGGTATCTTATCAAGACTCCTCCAAGATCACTTGATCTCTCTTCCTCCAAGAACTCAAAAGAAATGTTACAACAAAAATTCCTTTTGCACCTATCATAGAGTCCATGTTCATTCTACTAATGAATGTAAGGATTTGAGTAGTAAAATCCAACATCTAAAGGAATCTAGTGTTCTTCCTTATGTGGGGACACTTAATTCCTCTAATTGATATTGATTTTCACTCTAGCTTAGATTTCATCAATCCTTTCAGCTCACTCTTTTCCTACACTAAGTGGGGGTGAGGGGTTCATCAGCCTTGTCCTCGTACGTCACTTGTCATTGTCTCTTTTGGCTAGTCTTTAACCTTTCATGAACATATAAAAGCAAGCTTGGGATGTGGATGACATGTCTTAAGTTGACTTGCGTGGGACATACTATCCTTTTCATGACATAGCTTTTCAGAAACATATGACTTGGCACAGGTATTTCCAAAGAAGCTCTCATGTCTTCTTCTTCTACTTTAAAGCAATTGCTCACAGTAATGGTGTTAGCAACTACTTTAAAGTGGGGGCATACATTGACACTCACATTTCAATGTGTGATTTTATTTTTCTTGCAATTCCCTCTCTTGAAAACATTAGGTACAATGTTGCTCAGGATGAGACATTGCACTTGTCCTCTCTTACAAACAAGATGAGACCATTTTCACTTTTCCTCTCTTGGAGACATTACACATGATGTTCCTTAAGATGAGACCTTGCACAAACTAAGAAAAATCCCTTTAAACATTCCTTACACCACTTTTTCAAAAGTCATTTTCTCTTGCAATGCCTTATCAAAGTTATGAGGAGGTATAACTTTGATTTGGTTTGAGCGGGAAGCCCAACTAGAGGCACAACTTTCCCCATAGCCACATGTGTGTGTGTGTGAGTACATACCATCCATGAGTGTATTTTTCTCACCCTTTTGGGCCTTCTCACCAGGTGGACAACCAAAATTCTCATCCCCCTAGAGTGATTATGGACAAACAACATCGATCTAATCAACAACTAGTTATACAAACGGTCAAAGCTTGATCCAAATTTTTTATTTTTGTTCTTCTCTCCCTTATAGTTCTTTCCATTGCATAATCATGTATCTTGTCTTGCTAAAAATCATTCACTCTTGAATGTGTCCTTTTGCACTTATGTCGATTTGACTTAGGATCTTGTCATATTTCTCATTCTTCACCATCCGCATTGGCACCACTTGGCTACTTTAGTGTGAGTTTGAAGAAAGTTCATTCTCTCACTAAAGTGGGGGTGAAATGTGTTGCAAAAAAGTGTATCCTTGACACTTTTCACTCATTTGGGCCCTTTCTTGTGGTTTTTGGCCTAGTTTCTCTTAGATTCTATGGTGTCTTGCAAAGGTGTTGTGAAGTGTTGTAACACATTTTCCCACTTTTATAAGACCCTTTCATCATAATTCTCCTAAATAACCCCTTTCCAAGCCTTATTCCAAAGTGTTTTAAAGTGTTGTAACCAACCCTCACACTTTCCTAGGCTTGTCATCACTAAATCAACCCTTTCTTATGGCATAATGACCCCCTAATGCACTTATAGGTCCTACTTGAGTGTGTTTCAAAAGAAAATCCTGAAAAAACATCATTAATTACACTTTAATCCTTTACAACCACTCAAATTTTCCTAGGTGGACTAAGTCCCTACCTTGGGCGACTTAGTCTCATGTGGCATAAAAATCAAAATTAATTCAAAATTCTTGCAGGATAATGTCTTCTAAACCCTAAGGCTGGCCTCTAATGCGTTATTTTTAGGAAATTAGGACACAACATGTATAAATAAGGGTTATTCCCCTCATTTTGAATCCTAACTCTCTCAACAACTCATTCTTTTCAATCACTCATCCACTACTCTTCTCAAGCAAGCTAGGGTTTTGGTATTCTAAGTCATCAAGACATCTTCCAAAAGCATTCAAGGGTTGAATCTTCCACCATTGCTACAAAAATCCAAGATCAGTCATCATGGAAAGGTAATATCTCAATAATTTCATGTTTTATTACATTATCTCTTCATTTTATTTAATTATCTAAAAGGGGTTTGACCAAGGAAAACCCCCAACCCATAACATTCAACATTTCTCTCTCTCTCTCTCTCTCTCTCTCTCTCTCTCTCTCTCTCTCTCTCTCTTTGTGTGTTTGCATATTTAGGTACATTGAAGGCTTGGAAATTATTGAATAATGGATTGAAAGATTGTTGTGGACACCTCCTCGTTGACTAAGGCAAGATCTATACGAAAATGCTCTTACAAGCTGAGAATAAAAGTTTCAAAACCATATACCCGCATAAATAGAAAGTGTAGACCGAGGGCTTCTGAATCCACTTTTGGACTTCCAAAAAATCCAAAGTGGACTAAGTCACCATTAGTGGTGACTTAGTCCCATTACACATGAATTTATGAGTTCTCTGTAGATTTGGACACCCATTTGGTCGAAATAGTCTCTAGGCCAATTTTTCGAGATCTGGGACTAAGTCGCCAAGATTGGCACAAGTGTCCCAGTTAGCTTCTACAATAATTTTGTTAGAATTCTAGTCCATCATACCATCCATTTTCAGTCTCTAGGTGCACCTGTTCAATTTTATTCATGTCTATAGTAATTTATTTATGTTTCGTAGGTCATTTGCATATTATAATGTGTTTTCCAACACTTTGCATTCCCTAGGATTAGCATCAATGAGTCATCTTTCTTTAAGTTTATTTTACTTAGAAATCATAATTAGACACATTCACACCTCCCAACACATCACTCACTAATATTTTAATGTTAACATTAGCATTTTGGTATTTCCTCTCTATCCTTTTAGGTGAAAAACCCTAGAAGTGTTAGACAACCCTAAGGGGGTACCAAAATTTATGTTATAGGAGGCATAATACTAAGGGATAATTCTACTATATGTTTTTCCTTAAAATTTTGATAGGATTTAAAAAAGAAGTCTTCATGGGGTCTAATAGGTTCAATAGGCTCGGGCCAAAAGAAATCCAATGAAAAGTTCCTATGAGAAGACATAGGATTAAAGCCACTATGATGCATAGTAAGGATCTCATTACCAAATGGAAACTTTAAACTTTTATGCACAAATGATGGGATGAAATTCATGGAGTGAAGCCATGGATAGCCTAACTTCACACAAAATTGTTCCAGCAATGGGATGATGGTGTGTGAGACATTTAATTCTTTTGGTCCAACCTTTAAAGGGAGATTTATCGATCGAATTTTAGGGAAAGAAAAACCATTATGCATTTTGATCCATTCTTTTAGTCTTTCATATGTATCTTGATAAAGCTCATGCACAAATAGGAATTCTTCAGTAATCACATTCTGTACAGAGATGGTATCAATTAATATCCCATTAGTAGGATTTTCATTGATTCTTCTAACTATGTAAAGAGGACCATTGGGTGCATGTTTAAGTATTTCTTGTTGTGAGAAATAAATGTCAAGCGACATCTTAGTTAGGCCCTTATGAGCTTTAGCATCAATAAATTATATCACATCATCCATAAGGTTTTTTCTTATTCTCTTTCATGTTTTCATCATCCATGTCAACGTTCATCACATCATTCTTTGTTTCACTAGCTTTGAAAAGGGAGATATCAAGATTAGGCATAGGATTGTTAAATATTTGCAAATTTTGATTAGGAGGAGCTACATATTTATTACTTTAATCATTAACATCTCCAATCAGGATATGATTACAATCAATGAGGTTTTCACAAGATGTTTAAGACACTTATAATGTTCCATAGCATGTCCATTTTGTCGATGGAAATGGAAAATAGGTATTTGGTCTATGGTTTGAAGGTAAAGGCTTAGTAGGATCAAGAGCTCTAATAGGGGGTAAGGAAATTAGATTCTTTTCTAAGAGCTATCGCATGATACTATGAAGGTTATCAGGTAGAGGTGTAAATTATCTATTTCTATCCGCAAAGGCATATGGTTTTTTTGTCTTTATAGAAGCCACTTGGTTGTCAACATTTTGATTTGATTGAGGGGGATTAAGTTGTAGGAAGCCATTTTTTTTTCTTGAAAGGTATATAGTTTGTTTGAGGTGTGGATTCAAACTTTTTAGGATGGTTAGAAGGATTTTTCACTTCACGACTACTAACCAAATTTTGGTAATCATGAAGGGTTGTACACATCTGTGTGAAGGAAGGAAACATTAACATCTCTAGCTTAGTTTGGATTTTATCTTGTAAATTGGAAATAAACATTCTTTGAAGGTTGACATTAGGAATCTTAATGTTTATTTGTGAATAAATAATTTGATATCATGCTATAAAATCAATGACCTTTTCATCATCCTTTTGTTTACATGTCATCATCGAATGAACTAATTGAATTATTTGGTAAAGAGAAAAACCACTCTAAAGAAACATCTTTCAGGGGTTGAGGGAATAGCTTACCCAAGAGTTTATATTCAAAAATGAAATCACTACATAGGGTTGTGTAAGTGGAAAAATGGCTAGAAATATCTCCTTCCTCACCATATTTCTCAAACCTAGAAACCTCTATAATTTGTGGCATTTGTGTTCTCAATATCTCCAAGGATAATAGATTTTTTTTATGTATAGTGAAGGTTGGCCATTGTTGTTTTGATTTAAGGTGGTTTTTTTTTGTTGGAGGGGTGAAATTTATTAAAAGTATGTTAAGGATTGCATCATTGTTGGTGTTGTGATATGAAGGTGAATAAGGTGGAGTGGTGTATGTATGTGGAGGGCAAGTGAATTTTAGATTTGTGAGGGGGATGGTTGAAGAGATATGATATTTGAATTAACAAAGGTAGAAGGATTCATAGTGGAAATACCTAAGGAAGTGTTGAAATTGCTAGTAGGTTGGATGTTTGTAGTACATTAGTACTAGTGTATGCAGGAATAGAGGTAAGGGTTGTGGAAGGAGGAATTGAATTTCCACCTTGACTTTGAGTATACCCCAAATGTTGAGCACAAATAGTCATGGTAGGGATGTTCTTATCAAAAATATGATCTAGAATTCACACAATATCTATTCCATGTTCATTTTCAAGCATTTTCTTCATATTATCTAAAGTAGGAATGACACTACTAGCAATGTTTTAGAAGTCACAATTTTTTATTTTTTTTTCTATTTCTTCATCTATCCTTCTTATGTTCTCTTGCAGGACATTAGCAACCATTGTTTCAACATTATGAATATTATTTGTGGGTAGGGAAGTCATTGGAAATGAGGTATGAATACTAGGATCCATAGAGGGTTGATGAGGTATGAAGACTATTAGTGAAAGAGTTGGATAACCAATATCCACAATGAATGGTGTATCATTGGATGAAATGATTCTTAAACTATGTCTCACAACAATATTTGTAATAGGACATCAAGTTGCGAATCTCATACAAGTTTCACAAACTCAATGTATACCCAAAATGGAAAGAAGGTGAAATGAAATGCAATAACCTAGAATGTAAAGTGCAATGCAAATATATAAATACAATTTTGCAGACTCTAAAAAAGATAATTTTCTAATTACTTTATGTTAAAAACTAAAAATGATGTCTTGTAAATGCAATTTTGAATTCACATAATGCACTAGATTTATCAAATGAAGCTTAATTTGATCAATTTTAAGTAACATAAATTTTGCAAACTGAAACAAAAATCTGAAAACAACAAAATAGAATACTAAAACAAGGGTTTTAATGCCCAAAAATTCAATAAATAGCTCTTATCAAGGACTCATTCACCCTTGGGTGAATGGGTCCTAGATTAGGGTTTAAAAATATGTTTTTATAGATTTATGAGTTGATTCTAGTGGTTTCTAGATTCTGATTTAAAATAGTGAGTTACAGTTTGAATTTTCTGTGAAATGAAGGTTGAATGCAAATGCAAATTATGAAAAAATGATAACCTAGGAGACCTAATTTGATGTACAATTTTGATTCAATTTTCAATGAATGATGATGTAATGCTATGTAAGTGATTTGCAAAATGACTGATTTTTTTTTGTATTTTTTCATATTTTAAGAGTTTCAAACATGCAATCCTAAAACCATAAATGAAATGCAAACTAATGCAACATAAAAAACCCTAAATGAGACTCAATTCAATGCAATTCAATGAAAATTAATGAAACATCTATATCTAGGGTGAAAATGGACTCCAAAATAATAAAAATGCAAGGATCAAACTTGGGTTCACCAAAATGAAATAAAGAAAAATAGGTGTTAGGGGTGCATCAAAATAGGGGTATGAACCACCTAAGGACCTAATCTTCTTCCATTAATTAGGAAATGAGATCCCAACAAATAATTGAATAAATACCCTTAGGAGAGTCAACTTTATGTAGGAATCTTCAGATTTCCTTTTTTGCAAGGATGGGGGTCTTGATCAAACATTACTTTGGGGAGAAAAACTAAAAATAGTAAATTAACTCGAAAATGTGTTGAGAAAAAGGTGTTTCAAACTTCCTTGTTAAGGGTCTTTGAAATCAGGAAAACACTTAAATTTTTTGTAGTTTTGGAGTTCAAGCTTTGGGCTTGTCGCTTACCAGTTGCATGGTAAAAGCCTTAGAAGTTTTGCAGGTGATCGGGCATTATCCTTCAGACTTATCGCTTATCGAACGCAGTTGAAAATGACTTAGAAAAGTTGAAGATTTTTGGAAATCGGACTCCAGATTTTTGTCGTATTCTTGACTTGTGAAGTCTACAACATCGGGTATTGAGAAACCCTGAGTCCCTACCTACGAAAGGGCTTCGTTCTTTGGTCTTTACTGCAGTACCATAGAGTGTAGCTAAGAGGGGTCCAGGGTGGCAATGTTACCTGCCATCCGGTGGTGGTCTTTGTCAGCCTGTGCGGGTGTGCAAGGCCATACCACCACCCCACAATAGTCTAAGATATAGCTTGCGATAGTGCAAGAGAAAAATTTAGTAACCCGCTATCCCATGAAGCTTAGCCTAAGTGGTTGCATTGGTCAAACAAAATGGTAGAAGAAAACTGCATTTTTGTGGCTAGTTAACAAAGGATTTATGGTATTGCAGTTAAGAATGGGAATGAAGAGTAAAGATGGTTAATTTGTTTGTGGCTGTTCATCTGTTATGGAAGTTGGAACATCATTTTTCCTAAAATTTTTGTGAAGTATGTATTGAATGCTATAATGCATTGGATTGACAGTGGGTCGAAGAAGATCAGAGTGAATGTAATGTAATGCTATCGGTTTCATTCTATAAAATCACCTGAAAGAGCATAGCTTTGTACTTGTATGTAATTTATTTTTTACAATAATACAAGAGATCTTTGCTTTGGTGTGTGGGTTTTTTCTTGAAAGGGTTTTCTCGCGTAAATTCTTGTGTTGATGTTTTATTGTTTATTCATGTTTTTAATATGTACATATTAAATGAACTGTAATTTGCAAAGTTTTAAATGCTTTATTTTCTTCTGTCTCCTGAAGATTAGCATTAGGAAGGTGTATTCCACACTCAACTTTCCTTTTAGTTGGTATCAAATCCTAGCCAACTTTGTTTTCCTTGTGGGTAAATAGGTTTTTTTTGTGTTGATCTTGTTTAGCGGGAGTTTTGTAGAGAAATCTAGTTTATAAATTATTGTAGAATTAAGATGGCAAGAAAATCCAGAAGAATAAAGATTGAGAAGTTCAACAGTGGAAATTTTGATTTTTGGAAACTCAAAATGGAAGATTTGCTCATGGATTGAGAGTTATGGGATGCAATGTCCTCTAAAAAACCATCAACAACCTTGCAAGATGATTGGGATGCAATGGAAAAAAAATCGAAGGGTTTGATCAAACTATGCTTGGTCAATTCATTTATTTTGTGTAAGAAGCTTAGTGACATTTATCAAGGAAAATATTTGGTAAGTAAGTTATTTCTAAGGAAGAAGTTTTGTTCTTTGAAAATGGAGGAAGGAGAATCTTTTATAGATCATTTCAATGTGTTTAACATGATCATTGCTTAGTTGGGGTATGTTGGTGTGAAGATAGATGACAAGGATCATTACATGATCCTTTTGTGTTCATTGCCTGACACATGGGATCACCAGGTAATGGCTATTGGGAGTACAATAACCAATTTCAAGATGGAAGATGTGGTTGTTGT
Organism: Sequoiadendron giganteum; assembly: GCA_007115665.2. Lineage (NCBI taxonomy): Eukaryota > Viridiplantae > Streptophyta > Pinopsida > Cupressales > Cupressaceae > Sequoiadendron > Sequoiadendron giganteum. Next base: position 21,781,634 of record CM021106.1, on the reverse strand, counting down.
TGGAAACACAAGGGTAGAAAACAGAGAGTGGGGGTGAATCATTTTTCACAAAAACCTATACTTATTAAACCTAATCTCAGATCTAATAAATAAACATGAAAGCATAAACCATCACCACATCAAAAACATACATAACATCAATATTTTTATGTGGAAAACCTGTTAGGGGAAAAACCACGATGGAGGTTAATCCACAAGATTATACTCTATTAAAAGTATTACAAATGGGGAACGCACATGCATTCATGCACACTTCCTAGAGCTCACTGCTCAAATACAAAAGGCTTACTACCCAAAGAAAGACACACTATCTTACAACCACATTCAGATAATACCCGAAGATTTGAACTAAGAAAAATAGCATCTACTAATGCCTGATTACAGTTTCGGTTAAGCACATGAACACTTCCTTCTACTCACTCTTCTTCACACTTTACATCTACCTTTGAAATATTAGAACATTATTCACACATCTCTCTCTCCACTTCACACCATGCATCAGATAGTATAAAAAAATTATCATATATATCCGTAATTAAGGATAACATCAACTACATGTCGGCCCAATAGAATATGAAATGTGTACAAACTATCGGCCCAAATTAATAAACAATTTATCAATGCAAATCAAATAATACTAGCCAAAACATAGCAAGGACCCAAAAAAACATGTCTCAAACATGAAACACCTTAAACAATTAGCCTCGAAGATCCACAACATGCTACAATCACCCTATCGTCCATGATCATGAAAATAATGAACTCTTAGAAAAAAATCACCAATTGTGAGCACAACAATTGATGCAAACCAACAACACGGATAGAGAACAATCTAGAAGAATCCAAAATCATCATGAATAACCATAGAAGCATCTACAATGACTTAGATTACTAGAATCATATCATCTTCTTTTAGGAACACCAATTACAGCAACAGAACAACTATCAGAACACCGATACTCATAACTTGATCAAATCTTGATACGAACCTCTGAAACTTTAGGTGGATAAACTATATATACTTTTCAACAAACCCTTTAATCCTCAACACTTTATCCTCAATATACTGAACTAGCCATCATACTAAACTTCACTACATCACTGACAACCTACAACTTATTATATTACAATTTTCTCAATATCCTCAACATATACAACCTTAAACACATTAATGCCAATAGTGTTGACATCAATGACAACCACATATCAAAAATATCCAACAATCTCCAAAAATCTCCCCCTTTGGCATTGATGGCAACACATGATGTGAAAAACACCATTAATGATACTTTCTCTTAATACTTTCCCCCCCTTAGGTTTTGACTCTTTTCTCCTTAACTCTTTCATAGATTTTCACATGACTCTTCTCCCCCTTTGACATCAATGACAAAGGTACACATTATCTTTCTCCACACAAACTTTGAACCATATAAATGAACATATAACTACTCCCCTTGAGTAACAACAACCACAAAAACAATCTAGATCACAGGATATGACTATGAAATACACGAACTTATGCAAGTCAATGCATCTTAATTATGATTAGGAGGGGCAATCACCCCTAGCTTCCCTCTAAGATACTCAAAAGTATCCTTAGGCAAGGGCTTGGTAAAGATATCTGCAATATATTCCTTAGTAGGCACATACTCCAATCTAACTTCCTTTTCACTCACCTTCTCTCTCAAAAAGTGAAACTTGATAGATATATGCTTGGTTTTTTAATGCAACACTGGATTCTTAGAAATGTTAATTGCACTTGAATTAACACAAAATATAACAATAGGTTTATCATACACAATTTTGATATATTTCAACATTTACTTCATCCACAATACTTGAGTACAATTGTTAGCAGCAACAATGTATTTTTCCTCTATAGTAGATAAAGAAATGGTATTCTGGTTCTTACTTAACCATGAAAATAACTTCTTTCCCAAGAAAAATGCACCACCACTAGTACTCTTTATATCATCCACATCTCCTACCCAATGAGCATTAGTAAAAGCACTCAAATTAAGGTCATATTATTTAGGATACCATAGGCCAAAATCAATTGTCCCCTTTAATTACCTAAAAATACTCTTCACATCTGTCACATGAGATTCCTTAGGATCGGCTTGAAATCTTGCAACAAGGCATATGACATTCATGATATCAGGTCTAGTTTGAGTCAAATAGAGAAATCCACCAATCATGGATTTGTATCTAGTCTATTTTTTTTAGGAGAGTCATCATCTCGTGTCAACCTACATCTGATCACCATAAGTGTACCAACTAGCTTTGAATCTTCCATACCAAACTTCTTTAGCAATTCTTTCACATACTTGTACTGAGATATAAAGATCCCTTTATCTAGCTGAGAAATTCGCAATCCCAAAAATAATTTAATTTCTCCAATCATAGGCATCTCAAACTCACTTTGCATCTCATCAGCAAACTTCATGCACAAACTATCATCTCCTCCAAAAATGATATAAAAAACAAAGACCTCAACAATGAAATCTTTATCATGATCAATCTCGAAATACAAATTACTATCAACAATACCTTTATTAAATCCAAGCTTCAACAAATACTTTTCCAATCTGGCATACCATGGTCTCGACACTTAATTCCATACAATGCTTTCTTCAACTGAAAAACCATATCTCCCTCATAAGTCAATTGAAATCCATTAGGTTTCTCAATATACACTTCTTCATCTATTTTTCCATTTAGGAATGCTGACTTGACATCCATCTGATAGACCTTGAAGTTTTTATAAGCAACATAACAAAGAAATAGTCTCACAACTTCAATCCTAGCAACAAGAGAAAAGGTTTCTTCAAAGTTAATTCCTTCCATTTGAGAATATCCTTTACACACCAGTCTTTTTTGTTTCTAACAACTTCACCTTTCTCATTTAGTTTATTTCGAAAGACCCATTTATTTCCAATTACATGTTTTTCCTTAGGTCTAGGAACAAGAATCCATGTATCATTCTTCTCAATTTGCATTAGTTCTTCTTTCATTTCTTCCACCCAATGTTCATCTTTGCATGCTTCATCAACATTATTAGGATCAACATTTGAGATCAGATAGTATTCTTCAACAATTTTTCTCCTAGTTTGAACACCTTTGTTCTTATCACCTATAAGCTGATCTTCTGAATGATTTAGTCTTACATACTTTGGAGTCTTAGATTTTTCTTGAACTTTAGGCTCTTGTGATCTTACTTATGCACTTTCACTAGTTTCTTCCTCTTGATTTTCTTGATTTAGAGTAGGATCTTTCCTTTATCTGTACTATTATTTTGATCATCTGAATCATATCTACAAGTTTTGGATGGTATAAATGTGTCTTCATCAACCTTTATATTAGTACTTTCAATTACTTTCCTTAATCTCTTATTGTAGCACCAGCAGGATTTACTTTTAGTAGAATATCTAAGAAAGATTCCTTCGTCACTTCTAACATCAAACTTTTCTATATCTTCATATCTTTTGATATAACATTTACTCCCAAATATTTTGAAGTATCTAATAGTAGGCTTATGACCAAACCATAGCTCATAAGGATTCTTACTAGTATCACCTTTGACATGTACCCGATTGAGATTATAAATGACAATACTCATGGCTTCTCTCCAATAGATATGAGGAACATTTCCTTCTAGCATCATAGTCCTAGAAAATTATTGAATTGTCATGTTCTTCCTTTGCGCAACTCCATTTTGTTGAGGGGTCTGCAGGGTAGATAATTGTCTCTTTATACCATGCTCTTCATTGAAAGAATTAAACTCACCGAAAGTGAATTCACCACCTCTATCTGATCTCAAAAATTTAATCTTGAGACCTATCTCTGTCTCAACCATAGCCTTGAAAATCTTGAATTTCTCTAGAGCTTCATATTTTTGCCTTAAGAAAATAACCCACAACAATCTAGAATAATCATCAATAAGTAACATGAAATACATGTCTCCTTTTAGACTTATAAATCTAGAAGGACCACACAAGTTAGTATGCAGAAGCTCCAACACTTCATTTGAAAAATGTTGTTTGATTCATAATGAAACTCTAGTTTTCTTCCCTAACTGACATTCCTTGCATATAGCATTAGTAGGTTTTATCAACTTAGGAAGATCTCTCACTTTCTGAGTAGAACTTATCTTGATAATATTGTCAAAGTTTACATGACACAATATCCTATGCCACAACTAACTTTCATCAACTTGAGCAATTAGACAACTCTTACTAGTAGTACTTAGGTGAAAGATATTACCTTTTATTTTTATACTAGTCACAATCACATTTATAGAACTCCCAGATATTCTACACTTTCCATCCTTGAAATAAAGATTATATCTTGTGTTAACCATCTGTCCAACACTTAAGAGATTATGCTTCAAACCTTCCACATATAGAACATCATCAGTATTATGATTACCATCAAAATAAATGGATCCTTTGCCACGGATTACACTATATTTTTCATCACCAAATCTGACAACACCACCATCATACTTTTCCAGGCTCACAAATTTACTTTTATCACCTGTCAAGTGATGAGAGCATCCACTATCAATCACCCATTCATATTTTTCTTTAATTCTTGTGGCTAGAGCTTTCTCCACATTCATGCAACTAGTAGAATCAATAGGTACATGATTATTTTCCTTGATAGCAATAAATACCCATTCATCCTCACTTGCATTTCCTTTATTAGATTCATCATCTACCACACCTTCATCAGCAAGAAAATAACACTTTCTTTGGGATCTAGGCTTGTTAGATCTTGGCTTAGGAACTCTTTCAGGACACCTTGAGGCAAAATGACCTATCTTATTGCAAGAAAAACATTTAAGAGGAAATTTCCCTTTATACTTACCTTCTCCTTTAGCTACCCTCTTGACAAGAAGTGCTTCAAGCACATCTAGTTTTCTCTATTCTTCTTCAATCTATCTCATTTCCTACTTATACTTGGATATTCTTTTAGAAGAATTTTCTCCTGAATCATATCTCTACTTATATTTTCTACATATAGTAGCTTTGAATGCAAACTTTGTCTTAGGAAGGGATTCACCAAACTCACTTAACTCAAAAGCAGCAAGCTTACCAATCAACATGTCTCTGGTTACATTTTTCACAGTTTGGATCTCCTCAATCATAGAAACTTTGTGTTTGTATGCAACATGCAAGGATCTAAGCACTTTAGCAACAATATTTGATTCTTCCAATATTCTACTAGCACATCTGATACTACACAAAATTTCATTCACTCTTTACATAAAAGAAGTGATGTTATCATCTTTACCCACTCTCAATGTTTCTTATTTCCCTTTTAGGCTCTGCAACTTAGCAATCTTCACATGGTTATCACCTTCATACAAAGTTTCCAAATTTTTCTAGAGCTCATAAGAATTCTTCAACTCCATTACATTTTTCATTTCAGAATCAATCAAAGCACTCAACAATGCCTCCTTAGCCCTGATATTGTACTCGACTTCCTTAATCTCACTTGCAATAGAAGGACCATTCTTTGGGATGATATATCTATTCTTTGTAATCGTCCAGTAAGGTTCACCAATGCATCTCAGATGACACTCCATTCAAGTCTTCCACGGAGAATAACTTGCTCCATCAAATTTTGGACTATCCTTCTTATATGTCGTCATCCTAGATCACTTCAAGCGATCAAGCTTCTCCAGAGGAACCTGCTCTGATACCAATTTTTGGCAACACAAGGGAAGACAACTAAGAGAGGGGGGTGAATTAGTTGTCAAAAAAATTATACTTATTAAACTTAATCTTAGATTTTCTAAATAAACATGAAAGCATAAACCATCACCACATCAAAAACACACATAAAACCAAGATTTTTAAATTGAATCCCTATTAGGGTAAAAAACATGGTGGAGGTTAATCCACAAGATTATACTCTGTTAAAATTATTACAAATGGGGAATGCACATGAATTCAGGCACACTTTCTAGAGCTCACTGCTCAAATACAAAAGGCTTACTACCCAAAGGAAGACACACTATCTTACAGTCACATTTGGATTACACTTCAAGATTTGAACTAAGAAAATAGCATCTGCTAATGCTTGATTACAGTTCCGGTTAAGCACATGAACACTTCTTTCTGCTCACTCTTCTTCACACTTTACTTCTGCCTTCAAAATATTAGAACATTATTCACACATAGCACTCACACATCTGAATCTCCACTTCACACCATGCATCAAATGGTATAAACAATTGGTCATATATATCCACAATTAAGGATAACATCAACTACATGTTGGACCAACAAAATATGAAATATGTATAAACTATCGGCCCAAATTAATAAACAATTTAATAATTTAAATCAAATAATGTTAGCCAAAACATAGCAAGAAACCAAAACAACATGTCTCGAACACAAAACACCTTAAACAAATAGCCTTGAAGATCCACAACACGCTACAATCACCCTGTCGGCCATGATCATGAAAAACATGAACTCTCAAAAAAAATTCACCAATCGTGAGCACAACAATTGATTTGAACCAAAAAAACAGATAGAGCATGATCTATAAACATCCACAAGCATCATGAATCACCACAAAAGCATCTGCAAAAATTCAGATTACTAGAACCAAATCATCTTCTTTTAGGAACACCAGCTACAACAACAAAACAACTATCAGAACACCGATACTCATAACTTGATCAAATCTTCATACGAACCTCTGAATCTTTAGGTGGATAAACTATATATAATTTTCCACAAAACCTTTAATCTGAAACTCCTTATCCTTAATATATTGAGCTAGCCATCATATCGAACTTCACTACATCAATGACAACCTACAACTTATTTTATTACAATTTTCTCAATATCCTTTACATATAGAATCTTAAAGACGTTAATGCCAATATTGTTGACATTAATGACAACCACATATCAGAAATATCCAACAATCTCCAACTATTGCTTCACTGTTGTCAAAAGAAATGTGATGGAAGTCTTTTGAGATAGCTAAGGAGGCCCTTGTTGTTCAAGGTAGATCAATGGATAAATGCAATAAGAAGGACAAGAAGTCTAAATCCAAGTTAGGGGGGAGATCAAAGTCTCTTGGTAAGAATTCCAAGGTGAAATGTTGAAACTGTGGGCAATACAGACATATCCATAAAGACTACAAAGAAGAGAAGAAGAAAAAAAATGAAAAACAATAATTCTTTCGATTACGAATCTTGTTAGGATGATGTAGATGCCTTCATAGCAGCCTTGGAGAGTCAACCATCAGAAGATGTTTGGCTGATTGGATCAGGTGATTCTTTTCATATGACCTCTCATAGGGGTTGGTTTTCAAAATATGAAGAGTATGGTGGTGGAAATGTGTATCTAGGTGATGAGTCTCACCTATAAATTATTGGCATGGAAGAGTTAGAATTCATTTTCCTGATGGAAGAGTGAAGGGAATTGATGATGTGATGCATATACCAGGTTTGACTTCAAATTTAATTTTGGTAAGTAAGCTTAATGATGTTGGTTTGCAAGTCTCTTGAATGGTGTTTGTAGAATGACTAGAGGCTCCTATGGTGTTGCCTAAGGGTGCAAAAATTAGTACTCTATATAAGTTGGATGCATGTGCAGTACAGTGTAATAGTGCTTCTACAAACTCAAGTAAATCTAATCATGTAGAGAAAGGAGGTGTTGTTCTTGAGGGTGAAAAATCTCTAGAGAAGAAGCTCCCAATAGAGAAAATAGTATTGTGGCAACAAAGGCTCAACCACATTGGTGAAAAAGGCTTAAAATCCTTGAAAAATAAAAGTCTGGTTCAAGGGATTGATGATTATAATCTTGAGTTCAATGTTTGTGAACATTGCATATATGGAAAGCAACACCATGTTTCATTTTATACTAGTCCTCATAAATCTTCTAGAATTTTGGATTATATTCATGTTGATGTGTTTGGTCCAATTAATGTTCCTTCATTATCAAAATCTATGTATTTTGTTTCGTTCATAGATTATTATTTGAGAACGACATTTTTTAATTTTCTGAGAAGTAAAAATTAAATTTTCAATTGGTTTAAGGAAGTTAAAACTTTGGTTAAAAATCAGAATTGTAGGAAAATAAAGTGTTTGAGGATAGATAATGGTGGTGAGTTTTGATTAGAAAATTTTGATAAGTTTTGCAAAGACCAAAAAATTAAAAGGAATAAAAAAATCCTTACACTCCACAACAAAATGGAGTTGCAAAAAGGATTAATAGAATGCTGATGGAAAGGATGAGAAGTATGTCGAGTAGTGTTGGTCTAGAAAAAAGGTGATGGGCTGAGATTGTAGCTACAACATGTTATTTGATTAATAGATCTCCCACTTCGGTGCTCGTGGACAAGACACCTATGGAAGCATGGTCTAGTAAGAATCCCTCAGTGAGACACATTAGATTCTTTTGTTGTCAGGCATATGCATATGTGGCTAGTGAAAAAAGATCTAAACTTGAGAACAAGGTTGTAAAGTGTATCTTCATCGATTATGAAATTTGTGTGATAGGGTACAAGGTTTGGAACCCAATTAGAGAGAAGGTGGTGTATAGCAAAAGTGTGATATTTTGTGAGCTGAAGGTGAAAGAAGTAGAAAAGAAGGAGGTAGTTGAATTTCCTCTTATCCCAAATAAGGATGAACTACGTACTCCTGGTGGACCTATTAATGAGGAGAGCTCAAGTAGCTTTGAAATTTTTGAACAAGATGAAGAACCTCAACCCTAGCTTCTGAGGAGGTCTATGTGTGCTAAGCAATAGCCCAAAAGGTTTGGTTATTCTATGTTGAAATCCAGTTGTGCCTATGATTTGATTGCTAACACTGATGAGCCTAGGACTGTTAGAGAGGCTATGGGTATATCTGATGTAGATTCCTGGTTAGGAGCCATGAATGAGGAAATAAAATCTTTGAAGTAGAACAAAACATAGGATCTAGTACCTTTTCCTGAAGGATGAAAGAATGTTGGATGTAAATGGATATTCAAGAAAAAGAAAGGTCTTGATGGTAGTGTTGAGAAGCATAAAGCAATGTTGGAGCCGAAAGAATATTACTAGGTGGAGGGTATTTATTATGGATAAATATTTTCTCCTGTAGCTAAGTTGTCATCCATCATATTCTTGTTGTCACTTGCAGCTGCATATGACTTAGAAATCAAGTAGATTAGTGTGAAGACAACATTTCTTCATGGTGATTTGAAGGAAGAGATTTACATGTCCCAACCAAAGCACTTCATTAAAAAAGGCAAGGAAAACCTGGTTTCCAAATTAAATAAATCTTTGTATGGTTTGAAGAAGTCGCCTAGAGTGTGGTACCAAAAGTTTGATACCTATGTGTTGTCTTTGGGATTTGTGAGATCAAAGTTTGATCATTTTATTTACTTTAAATCTAAAAAATGGTAATCTTCTTATTATTTCCATGTATGTAGATGATATGTTGTTCATTGGGAATAGTAAGGGTTTGATTTCCAAATTAAAATCTCAATTGTCAACATAGTTTGAAATAAAAGATATAGGTTTTCATTTATGCTGAAATGGATGCTTTATGCAACACCACTTTTCTCCCACTAATCATTCAAGGATGTCCTAGGATCCCAAATTGGATTGACTATCACCCCAAAGGGTGAGTCATTTCTCAACAAGGAAGACCTAGGAGGAGTTATTTTAAGATTTTAAGGGTTCATCACCAAGCAAAATCTTGGAAAAGACAACTTAACATTCAACTTACAAAACCTAGTAATAAAAACTAAATGATGAGTGCAAGCAAGGGGAAGTTATGATGTGCGTATCTGGGAATTCTAGAAATGTAATGAGGATTTTGGAAATGCAAAGAAGCTATCAAAATTTTCTAAGGCAAACTAAGACACCCTTATTGTATTATTAGTCCCGGTGTTATTTTTTGGGGCAGATGTGGAATCTTTGGATGCCGAAATCGGATCTAAAAGAATCTCTAGAAAATTCCACTTATATAATTAAGACACCCTTGCTATCGTCTTAGTCCCAATCTGAATTTTTGAAATATATAAATGTGATCTCAAGGTCCAAAGTATACACTTCCTTCTTCACCAAGTCTTCAAATCTAAACCTATAAATAACCTACAAAACAAAGGAAATTTGATTGATTGTTTATGGGGGTTTGCCTTGGTCAAACCCTTTTTTTGGTAATTAAACCTTCATGAAAATGTATAGATCTGAAAATGGAAATGTGTGTAAGCCCTAATCTTAAGTGTGTCTAAGATTATGCAAGTTAGAACATGGAGAAACCCTATTCAAATGTGTTAGAATAGAATTCTTAAAATGAAAATGAAAGTGACCTACAAAGGAGATCTCAAATCACCCTAATAAGTCATAAACATGAAATGTACCTTCCTTAGGAATAAAATATAACAACAATGGAAGATGGAATCAATTAAGAAACAAGTCCTTAGGCTTGGAAGAATGGATAGTTGCATCTTGAACCTAGAATCTCTCATGATCCTCCATAGGAATCGATCATTAGTCTTTGGCAATGCTAGATCTTGACATGAAAATAGACTTGAAAAACCCACAAAAACACAATAGAAGGCTGCTCCAAGACTTCAATTCCTTACTTCTTGAAACTCTCCTTCAAACCTAGTTCTTCATCTTAGCTTCTTCTTCTTACTTAGGTAAAAAATGGGTGTGAATCTTACTTTTATAGGCATTCCTATCTAATAACCCGATTATTAGATCCTAAAGGCCAACAAAATGCTAGTTTGAATGAAAGATTTTTATTTCGTGCTCTTAATTCTCGAAAATAAATCGCTTGAGACTAAGATGCCTTAGGTGGAATCTTGGTCCCACTAAGGGGGACTAAGACTCCACCAAGGGCGTCTTGGTCCCACTAGGCTTATTTTGCACTTTTGAAAGGTGGGTTACCAAGATTAAAGGTTGTTTATGGATTTTGGTCGAGTTTATGGTTGAAATATTCCTTAGGTTCACCAAAAGGGGTCTTAAGGGCCCATAATAAGTGACCTAAAAGGAATTTCATGCAAGGGGTGATAAAATAGGTCCAAATTAAGTGTGAAAATGCAAATTTATGCATTTTTCTACACTACATTTAGCCCCCACTTTAGTGCCCATATGACAATACGTGCATATGCAAGCTATAGTACTTCAAAAATTAACTTTATAAAAGGATACTCATATGGATTTCTTAGGGAGAATAAAGCCCCGACTGTGGTTACCTACAAAACCACAATGTTAGGAGCTACATCCTGCATCACAGATTCATTAGTATCTCAAACATAGTCCTCTTATCTAACTTTCCTAGAAAATTAAAATTGAGGGTAGATGTATGCCCCCCCTTGATTCCACTTGCTTTACGGAGGTTGAATCAAGGTAGTAATGTAACCACATCGAACTGCACAAGTCTATCATAGGGCATTTCCAAGTACCATTCCACGTGATGATAGACATTTGATGAGAATGGGAGTGGAACCATGCTTGCAGTGCAATAGATGACAAAAAATGTTCACTAGCTCCTAATATGTTAGTTAAAATAAATAGCATTTCTTTTCTTTTTAACAAAAAGTGACCTAAAAGTGCATGGATATAAAGATAAAATAGAAGATAATTCATATTCATTTTATCTTTTTCCTTTTTGCAAAGTGAGTTTGGATTAGAGTGAACCATCATGTTGAGCAGATACCCATCCACCCATCCACATATTGAGCTTATATGGGAGGCGGTCACACGAGATGAGCTACAACCTCCTATGAGCGGATTTTTCCTTCTCTGTACTTTGATTTAGTCAAATTTTTATGTTTTTATGAAAATTTTAGATGAATTTAAAGTGTAAGGAGGGATTTTCTTTCATTTTTTAGATTGTTTCAAAGTGTCCCAATTAAAGAACAAAGTGTCTAGAACCCTTAATTAAGATATTTTATAGCAACTTTAGTACACTTTTTGACCATTAAAGCACAAAATTTCAATTTTAAGATGTTTTAAATGATATTTTTCTTCTTTTCTATGCTATAATGCACCTCGGTCATGCCAACACCTAAGCAGCTGAATGTTCAACCATATACAAGAGTTAGTTGATCAGCTACCTGAGGAGGATGTGCAGATCCTCCAGGAGCAATACCATGTTGATGGTGCTGGCAGTGAGATGGGATGTGGACACCTACACATTTCATCTACTTATAGGAGAGATGACTATCACACTAGAGGATGTGGACTGAATATTATGGTTTCCCATCCAAGGTGAGAGGGTTTTTCTAGTACAAGGCAAGAACTTTGAGGAGATGCGATCTAACACCTTGTATTGCCTAGGAAAACCAGTTCGCCATCAGATAATAGGACTGTGCATTGATTTTGCATTACTTCTACATGCATAGTAACCACTCATCTGACACATCATGATTTTCACAATAACACTGGTACTAGTCCCTAATGGCTATGGGGCACATCTAGAGGGGGTATTGGTGCACATGATTTGAGACATGGAGCACTACCATGTTGTTTTTCAATGGGGTCATAGCATATTGGCACACTTGTATTATGACTTGGGTTGGTTTACTTATGGAGAGATGCACAACATGATACACTACACTTTACTATAGACTTGGTGCTTGGAGCACATTACCGATACTAGACCTAGAGGATTCTCGATTGCCACCATGGTGGGATACCCATGAACCTTCAGTTATTCCCTTAGACAAGGATGACAACATGGTGATGTACTATTTTGGAGGGTCATATTTGATAGGTTGAGGGAGGAGGATATCATATGGAGACCTTATTTGATGAAGCTATTTTGGCTAGACACTATAGGATAGATGAGACAAATGCAAAGAGATAGACTTTTGTTGGGATGACGAGATCATGTAGTGAGACCCTTCTATTATGATCATGTCATGAGATAGTTCGAGCAGGTACAAAGATGACCAACACTATGGTCTTCATAAAGACATTCAGTACAGAGCAGTTGTAGACCTAGGAACCTTAAATAGCGGACAACAAATGATGTTGTCCAAAGTGATGTAGAGGAGGAGGATATAGACATGCCCCCAATCATTGACATTAACTACATTAGCATGACACAAGAGTATGATGAGTGGTGGGAGGTGGTTCAAATAGGAGCTATATTTCCTATAGACTATCCTATGGGATTTGTAGGACCTTTACCAAAACTAAGAGAGGAAGGCAGAGAGTCAGGAAGGAGGGTGGATCCAATAGATTTATTTCTAGATGGGTATGAGGAGTCAGAGGAGAACATCAACTATGAGGGGGAGGAGGATGAGAAGATCCAACCTACGAGTGAGGATAGTAATAGAGGTGAGGCTAGTCCTCCTAGACCTGAGTGGAGAGATATAGTTCCCACACAGGTTACAAGGTCACAATCTGTACGTGCCAGTGTTCAAGAGCACATGGAGAGCAATGAGGCATTCAAGATTCCTATTGATCATGCTATAAACCCAGGTGATGATATTTATTGTTATACTTTATGTTTTTTATATATATCATGCTCATGTATATGTATATGATGATGTATACTGATTATTCTTATGATTTCTATCTCGCAAGGTTCGTGATAGATCCCGATGACCTTTTTTGATGTGCGACTGTGAAGATAGTGCCACCCCTTCTTGCATTTGAGGCTACTGCCATAGGGTGCAAGCCCCCACAGTTTGTGGTGCAATGCATGGACCTATTTGAGACTTATGTGAGGCTTAGGGGAGCATTCAAAAGGGTATCCAGGTATGCTGATCAACACTGGAGGTGGAATTAGAGGAGGCTCAAGTAGATTGAATATCTGAGAGAGATTTTATCTTATAGTCAAAGGTCAAGTGGCTACAAAGAGAGAATACTATAATCTAGTTTGATAGAGACTACATAGAGTGAGAGCGTGTGGAGGCACTGATACGCGAGGGTGAATTATGCAGGGCACTACATACTATGTGGGAGATGTCTACCATGATTAGATATTGATCACACACCATCGGCTCTCGATTGGTGCAGACACCAGATCCTGAGGGATCTAACAATCATAGGCCATAGTGGAATTATACTATTTGACGATATGTATTAAAAATTTTGATGTATGTATGAGCATGGTGGGATTTTATATTTATGTTTCAGATGACAATGTGATTTATTAAATAATATTCGTTAGACTATTCAATAAATATCTACATGATCTAACATGTGTTTTCTTAAGCTTTTGTTGAATTTATGACATAGTATGTTATGCTAAATTAAATGCACTTATGATTTAATTGTAGAATATTAAATACAAATAAGGATTTAACCTAACATAACATACACCAGAAGGTTTGAATAGCATGATACCTAAAGTAAGAATCCAAAATCAAATTGGACCCACTACTCCATCATTCAAGACACAACAAACTAGGTGTCAGGAATGAAGCAAGCGCGAGAGACAATGGAATACTATCTATTAACACTAACAACACTGCTTTAAAAACTCACACTATTTAGAAAGGCTAGGCATAATACTGATGTAAATGCGCAACATTAATAGGTTCTCGAATAGGTGTACCATCCATTTCGGATAGAAGGTATGCTCCAAACCCATCACTTTCTTCAACTATATAAGGTCCTAACCAATTAGGGCTAAAATTTCCTTTTTTTGTCGGGTTTTCATTAATGTTTCATTGATTCTTGTATAGCACCAAATCAACCCTATTAAATTAATGAGGGATGACATGGTCATTATAACTTCAATGCATTTTCTTATGGTAAGCTTGAAGATTTTCGAGGGCATTGATGGGCCTTTCATCGAGCATTTCAAGTTGGTGTAATCACCTATAAGTGTTGTCATCAATTAGCCCTTGAAAAGAAATTCTTAAGAAGGGAATCTCTAACTCTAGGGGCATAATTGCCTTGACACTATAAACAAGGTCATAAGGTGTGTTTCCCATTCAAGTTTTGATACTAGTACGATAAGCCCATAACACATATGTCAATTGCGTCTGCCAATATTTATTATGTTTGTTGATGGTTTTTCTTAGGATATGTTCAAGACTTTTATTCTTTGATTCATCTTGTCCATTAGATTGTGGGTAATAAGGCGTTGAAAATAGAAGTGGTATATTAAATATTTCCAAGAACTTCTTCACATCATTATTCTTAAATGGTGTCCCATTGTCTGAAACTAACGTGAAAGGAAGTCCAAAGTGAGCAATAATGTGTTCCAATATGAAATGACATACCACATTAGTCATTGTTGATTGAAGAGGAATAGCTTCTACCCATTTCATGAAATAATTTGTCATTGTGATTATAAATTTATGTCTAGCGGATGAAGGTGGAGATATTTTTCAAATAATATCCAAACCCCATACTAAGAAAGGCCAAATACGAACTTGTGCACAAACCTTGGAGTCAGGGGCATGAATTGAATTTTGATGCTATTGACATTTATGACATTTCTTAATGTATTTGAAGGAATCTATTTCCATATTTCTACAATAATATCCCATGCAGATTAGATTTTGAACTAATGATCTTCCTCCAAAATCCCCCCCACAAGCACCCGTATGAGTTTCTTCAAGTGCTATAGGGACTTCAAATTTTTTAAGACACCTAAGTAAAAGGCCATCAAATGACCTTTTATATAAGATTTATGCTAGGATGATATATCTAGATGCAAATTTTTGAATACAAGATATAGTGTTTTTATTTGTTGGCTTAGGAAAGATATTGTCTTTCAAATAATTGAATATTGTATCGTACCATTCACTCGAGTCTTAAATTTTTGTTACTAACACTTTGTCTGCTTTATCTTCAATCGATGGTTTCTTAATTGTATGCACAATGAAGGTGAAGTCTTTGGAAGGATCTTGAGGGGAGATAAGATAAGTTGCACTTGTCATTGCATCTACATGATGATTGTCTTTTTGAGGGATGTTATCAATGGTGAATGATTCAAACTTCTCTAAAAAATTCATTGTCATATCCTTGTATTTTGATATTTTTTAATGTTTCATTTATTTGTTTGATGACTAATTGTGAATGGCCAAATATCTTAATGTCTCTAGTGCCCATGACCAAAGCGGCATGTAATCCAATGAGTAATGCTTCATACTCAACAATGTTTTTTGTACATAGGAAATTTAAGCGATACAATAAGGGAATAGGCTCTTTTGTGGGTGTTTTTACTATAACCCTTGTGTTGGAGCCAGTTCTTCACTTAGATCCATCAAAATACAATTCCCATGTATTTTTTTTATTGTTAACATGTTATCGTCAAGAAAAGAATCAATACTAAGTAATGCTAAAGGAGAAAGAGCATCAACTAACTAATTGGTCAAGGCTTAACCCTTAATTTATTTTTGTGAAAGGGTGATCCCGCAATACTAGTTTACAATTTTTGGCCAAATTAGACATTGAACTAATTTTTTTTAACAAAATATTCACTTTCAAGTGCCTATAGCTGCCAAACCATGAGGAATTTGAATATGATTCAAACTAGTGATTCGTGACATTTTGTGTAGATTCTAAATATTTTTTTTTTTTTAAAGTTGGAGTCAGATTACATTTCTTTTTCCATCTCCTTTGAAAACAAGTTTTTAATAGTAAACACCATTTTTAAAGAGCGATGTTCACCATATACAACATACATTTTTTTGTATGAAGGATAAAATTCTATTTTTTTCAATTTTGAGATTTCTAACTATGATATCTAGCACTTTCATTTAGTTTCATAGTGTTTTATTGGATTTTTTTTCTTAATTAAGTTTTTGAATTCAAACCAATTACAATTTAGACTTAGGCAGACCGTATAAAACATAACTTTTTTTGTATGTATCGAAATTCAATTTTATTTATTTTGTTGGATCAAGGAAATCAATACCTAGCATGGATAGATTTGTTAGATTTTTTTTGGTAATCTACTATTTTTTCACATGTGTAGAATAGAGTGCTAGTTTTTCAATAAAAAACCTACATTCACAACAAATAAAAAATAAATATAATAATCAAATTAAATATATTTTACATTATACTTTTTGGGAAGTTATAACAAGGACTACATACTTTACAAAAAAAAAATTAAATGAATTCATTTGATCCCCAAAAGGGTAAATCAAAAGTGGTTTTTTATCAACATTTTAATACGTGTAAAGGAAACTCCATTATATGCATGGTTTAAAACTAGTGGGTTCTATCCAAGGGGGTTTGATCTAAGGTAGTTTGATCAAACCCTCTTCAATTGGAATCCTTTAAATGAAACTTTTCAAGGCTTAAATCATTATATTTTCTAAAAATATGTGATTTCAGCAAAAAATAGGATGTCCCAAAAAGTATAAACCACTATTGTGGGATCACCTAAAACAAATTTAAGATCAAACTCAGTTAAAAACATTACCTAATTAGATAAGAATCTTGGTGAGTCTATTTTAGTGAAAAGGTATCTTAAAGGGTCAAACTTTGTCGTCACTTGTATTTCGGTATTCAGTAAGTAATGTTGCAACTTACTGACCTAGCAAATACAAGAGCCAAACACTATTTTTATATTTTTATGTATCATTTCTCATAATCAATCAATGTTCAACTAATGTAATAAATAAGATGTTATTTACCCTTTTTGTCTTGTTGAGCCAACAATGTTGCGAGAGCATGGGTTGATGTCGATGTATAAAGGATGAATGGTTTGTTTTGCATGGAAGGTTGTAAAATAGGTGAAGTGACAATATAATATCTCAAACTCTCAAAAGCATGTTTTCAATCTTCGTTCCAATCAAAATGTATGTATTTCTTAAGAAGATGTGTAAATAGTAATGTTCAATCCACTAAGGATACTACAAAATGACAAATGGCTTGAGTTCTTCCTTGTAAGGTACACAATTGAGATGTGGTATTAGGAGGTGGCATGTTAACTATAGCATCAAATTTTATTTGTGTCCACCTCGATGCCTCTGTGAGATATAATAAAACATTAAAAAAATCCACTATCTACACCAAAGACATACTTTTTTGAATTCAATCTCATGTTGTATTTTTGAATTCACTCAAAAATATTCTGAAAAACATTCACATTGTCTTGTCTTGTTAAAGGTTTAGCTATAAGATCATCAACATAATCTTCCAAAATCGTATGTATGTAATCATGAAATTTTAGTGTCATAGCCCATTGATATGTTGCACCTGCATTCTTCAATCCAAAAGGCATCATAACCCAACAAAATGTTCCCCAAATAGTTGTGAATGTTGTTTTATTCTGATCTTGAGGGTTGATGAAAATTTGATTGTATCCAAAAAACCGTCCATGAATAACAACAAAGCATGTCCCATAGTCGATTCTACTATCATGTCAATATTAGGAAGGGGAAAGTCATATTTTAAAGAGGCTTTATTAAAATTACAAAAATCCATACACATCCTAATATGATTTTCAAGCTTTGCGACTTCAACAATGTTTGAGATCCAAGGAGAATAATCTATATGTCTTATGAAACTAACCTCAAAGAGTTTTCAATTTCTTCCTTAACTAGCAAGGCTATTTTAGGGTTCATTTTTCAAATCTTTTGTCTATGGAGCTTAGCATTTTCAACAAGGACTATATTGTGTGCTACAATTTTAGGATCAATTCTCGGCATATCTGAATAAGTCCAAGTGAAAATTTCAGCAAATTCATGAAGCAAGTTGCAGTATCCTCTTATTCTCCATCATCGAGGCATTTTGCTATCTTAATCACTTTCTCTTTATCATTGATGTCCATTTCTATATCCATGATATCCCCTAAAGGAAATGTGTTTGATCTTGGAAATTCAGGGTTGTATTCTTCATTATTCGTGTCTATCTCATCATTCTCCTTTTCTCTATATTTTTGCTTGGTACTAATCATAGCACATGTAACCTTTTTATTTTTAGGAGGAATAGATGATTTTGTTGGCAAGAGACACTGCAAATGTCATTTGGTGTTTTCATTGATGGAAACCCTAGTTATTGATTTGATCCACATGTCATCATTTGATCATACTAGAATTCAAATCAAAGTTTTGTGATTAACTATCAAGCAAGAACAAAGCATCCGACAAAATTTTGTTCATCAATTCACATGCAATTTTTTGTTATTATTTTTAGCTGTGGATCTTAGGGAAAATTGTTCGGTATATGATCTCTATTATTCTTTAATATTAGAGCCTTGTATTGATCTGTGTGCGAGATAGAAGATCCGATTGATTAATTTTTTGTTTAACAGTGCATGAAGGCCGACTTGGTGGATGTAGTTGTTGCAAATATTTGAGGAGTAATTATTTAAGTAGTTTTGTGTTTGAAAATTTTTATTTGGGTCATCATTATGCGTTGGCCGAATTTGGTTGGTGCACATTGAGAATTAATTATGGATTGGGCCGACAGTTTATAAATATTTTTCCTATTTTATTGGAGTTGGCATGTAGTGATTAAATATTTTATTGTGGATATATATAAGTGATCGATTATATCATTTTCATATAGATGAGAAGTATGTTGATGTGTGATGCAAATATATTAGAAGGATTATAGAGCGATTATGCACAGTTTCACTTGTACATAAAAGGATTTGTGATGCGAGTCAAATCAGTAAGAGAAGAATCAGACAAAAGGTCAAGAATTCGATTGTTGAGCTTAACTAGAGCTATAATCAGGTATTAGAAGATGCTGCTTTCTTAGTTCAATTCTTTAGATGGATTTAATCTAAATTTTTTGTAAGGTAGTGATCCTTTCTATTTTTGAGCAATGAGCTCTAGGTAGTGTGCTTGAATGCAAGTGCATTCCAATTTTGTAAACACTTATTTCTGAGTATACTCATATTGTGGATTGGCCTTCCATCGTGGTTTTTCCCCTAATAAGGGTTTCCACATAAAAATCCTTGTGTTATGGTGTTGTGATTTTTTTTCTTATGTTCATGCATATTTATTTTGGTCGAATGCTATAAGTGCTTTAACGATCAAATTAATAAAGTAAAAAAATTCAGAAAACTAATTCACCCCTTGTTCTCAATGTTCCTTGATTCCAACAATTGGTATTAGAGCTTAGACCCTTATAATAATTTTAACAGCTTGGGGATGAATCAGGAAAGTAATTCAATGGATTCAAGTAGTATTCAACATCAAATTTTGGTGGCCCTAGATGATCTTGATAAGTTAAAATCTAAAGTCCAGGAATTGTAGGCAAGTCTCTTAAATGCTGAGAAATTCATTGAGTCATTAAAAGATAAAATCAGTAAGTCCAGGGAGAAGAGAAGGGAACTCTGTGATCATTTCAAGCAGAAAGATAGAACGAGCATTGAAGATGAACAACTGAGTCAAGCCCTAAAGGAAAAGACAAAAGAATGTGAACAGCTTACCAGAGATAATACATTCCTAAAGAATGAGATGGAATCTATTATGATGAGGATGACCAAAGAGATTAAAGACAAAAAGAAGAATGAAGAGAAGCTTGCTCAGTCCTTGAAAGAGAAATATGAAGAATGCAACAAAAGTAATGATGGATTCATTAATTTGGCACTCAAATTGCAGCAATCTAGAAATAATGAAGAACTTGAAAGATAGGTTGTTACCCTCAGATATGAACTTACTACTGAAAATGAATTCAAGGAGAAGTTCAAGATTAGCTCAGCTTAGATTGATGAACTGATTAAAATTCAAAGGACTGAAGGTGACAACTGAGGTCTTGGATATGAGGAAGGAGAAAGGAGATTTAGGAAAGGAAATCAAATGAACAAATGTAGAAGGTATCCAATAAGACAACCTAATGCTCAAAGTTTCAATGGTTACTTTTTTGGTTGCAATAAATTTGGTCATATGGATCCTTAATGTAGAATTAGAATGAATTCAAGTGGTCCATCATTCTTTGGTCAATGCTTTAATTGCAACAAGTATGGTCAAAAGTCAAATGAATGTAGAAATATGATGAACAACCTTTATAGAGATGTCAGATGTTATACATGCAATAGATTTGGCCATATTTCTAACCCATGTAGATCAAGAGAAAATCAATGGAACAAATGGTCTGGACAAATAATAATGGTGTGCTACAATTATAACAAGTCCGATCACATTGCTAGATTTTGTAGAAGAAAAAAGGGTCCGATAAATCAAAGGAGAAATATACAGAAGGATGAAAAGGGAAAAGGGAAACTCACTACAGGTGAGATCAGGAAGAAAATGAAGAAGATATGGGTGAAGAATAATCCCTCTATTGCAAGAAATGATTCTACACTGGCACCAAGTTTTGGTTATACCTCTGAGAATTAGATTAAGGCCTCTAGCCTAGGGGAAGTTCTCAAGAAAATCCTTCAAACCCCTTGTTGGTAGTTGGTACCGGGATATGGATGAGTGCAGTAATTGCATTGATGATCTACAAATGTTGATAAAATAGTTGGAGAAATTATTTATGCAATTTGAAGGTCCGTAGAATATTTATCTTTCATAGAGTATGGAAACAGGGTATTTGGATGAGTTAGGGAAAAATAATTTATTGCGAAAAAAATTTAGGTGTGTGAATGATAAAAGGTCATTTTTATTCATCATTTTTCACTTTGCACTTTGAGAAGAAGAAGTTTGGAGATCTCTAAAGTGAACATTGGAAAAATTTCGCAAAGATTCAAGTGTGAAGGCGATTCAGCGATCAAACCCCTAATCTGGCGAAAAGGTATTTATTTGGAAAACTTGTGAACTTTTGAATTTTTGAAAATAGCTACTCCATTGGTAGTTGATGTCAAGGATAGACCCCATCCGAAATTCAAGTGGCATCCTTTCAAATCTGTTGAGATAGAGCCCTTAGGTTCCATTCTATTTGTTTTGTATGACATCTTGCATATTGAAGACATTAAAGCATACATTTATGAAAAAATTAAAGAGTTAGGGAGCTCACAATTGTTGAATTTGTATTCCAATCACATTATAGGAGAGGATTTTTGTGTTAAACCTAAATATTAAACCTGAATATAAAAATTAAAGAGTTAGGGAGCTCACAATTGTTGAATTTGTATTCCAATCACATTATAGGAGAAGAAATTCACACAGATTGTAAAATTTCTCATGTTTGAAGAAAGTGAGTGGGTCTAGTATATTTTGAGCCGAGTTCATGCTAAATATATGTGGTTGAGTCAACCCTTTAATATTAGAAAAGAAGCCATAAGCACTGTTACTATTTTAAATTCCTCTAGTGGGCTACCAATCTTGAAGTCTGTGAAGATTAAGACAGTTACTGATGCAATTGGTTCAGTGTATGATAAAAGAGCTATGACAATTGATGATATTATTGATGTGGATGTTAGATTTTCCTCGATGGCCATTGGTTACAATATCTATGATTCAAGTTGGGATAATTTTGTATCTAGTACAACTCTTTATGCAACATATCGGATGGTGAAGGAGAATGCAGAGTATGATCTATGTGAGTTACTTAGAAGCCAGTTGATGGAGAATCTTGGTAAAATCAAGAATGATAAGAAGAATTCCTTCAAATATGGTAATCTATTGTTGTGTTTGTTCTTTTACTTTATTAATGAAGTTTCAGAATTTATAAAAGTACAATGGAAAGGTAATAAACCTGTAGCTACTCAAATTATAAATATCTTTCATAGATTTGGTGATAGAAAGCCAAGGAATACTATAACTCGGGGTTATTTCAAAAAAATTTAGTATGAGATGCAAGCAAGAGAAATAATTCCTAAGTCTATTATGGAGAAGTAAAAAGACACTATCTATTTTATGGTTGACATTGATCAATGCTTGATTGAAGCTACAGATCCTAGAATAGTGTGGATTATTCCTATGGGCTATGAGGTTGAGGAAATTTTTTTGGAAGTGTATGTTAAAAATTTGTTGAGAAAACCTCGGGATCAATCAGAAGAAAGATTCGATAATGGGTGATCCCACAAAGCTGGTTTACAATTTCTGAGAGGAACTGATTTTTGTTGAAATCACATATTTTTAGAAAATATAATTATTTAATCCTTTAAAAGCTCCATTTTAAGCATTCCAATTGAAGAGGGTTTGATCAAACCACCTTATATCAAACCCCCTTGGATAGAACCTTGGTATTTTTAAACCATACCTATAAATGAGTCTCCTTTACACCTATCAAAATGCTGATAAAAAATCACTTTTGATTTAACTTTTGGGGGATCAAATGAATTCATTTCAAATTTATTTGAAATGATTATGGTATTCCTCAAAATGAGCTATCCCATGAATATAATTTTAATATTTTTTGGTTTTATTATGTATGTGTTTTTTTTGTTTTATTAAACATAGGTTTTTCGCCGAAAATCAAGCTCTTTGTTTTGCACATGTGAAAAAATAGAAAATTATCAAAATATATATTTTTTAAATATTTTCATGCTGGGTATTGATGTCCTTGATCCATTACAAAAAAAAATTGAATTTCGATACATACAAAAAAAGTTATGTTGTATACAGTCCGCCTATGTCTGAATTGCAATTGGTTTGACTTCAAAACTCTATTAAGGAAAAAATATTAAATAAAAAGCTATGAGACCAAATGAGAGTGCTAGATATCATAGTTAAAAATCTAAATTCAAACAAATTATAATTTTATCCTTCATACAAAAAAAATTATGTTGTATACGGTGAGCGTCACTTTTTAAAAATATTGTTTTATCACAAAAACCAATTTTCGTGGTCGATGGAAAAATAAGTTCAATATTATTCCAAAAAATTTGACAAAAATATTTTTAGAATTTGTAGAAAAAAAATTATGAGACTCTCATTGGCATCATCTTCAAATTCCTAATGGTTTAGTCGTTATAGGTGCCTAAATGTGAAGATTTAGTTAAAAATAATAATTTCAGTGTCCAGGTTGGCCAAAAATTGTAAACCACTATTGTGGGATCACCATAATTTTTTAGAGAAGGATATACAAGTGCACAATCAACTAAGAAAGCTTGTGATAGTCCAAAGAATAATAAAATAATTGGAAGCCTTTCTAGAGATCATGGGTATATCTGTAGAAGTTGTGAGAGAAGCTAGAAGAAAGAGAGAACAAGTTGAAGTAGGAGAGCCAACTAGAACTAAATATGCTAGTCCTACAGTATCCTCTACCCTAACTAGATCTACAAGAATATCTACTCTCCCATTCGGTCCTACAAAGAATTCAAGTCCTGTGAAATCTCAAGCCAAGTCATCCAGGAGAGAAGGAAAAAGGAAGAAGGACAAGAGCACAAGAGTTTATGTTGTTGTTTTTGAAGATGAAGAGACTGAATTTGATGAAGAGATAAGAGAAATCAAGAAAAAGGGAAGAAAGGAAACAATAGTCCCTAAGGACAAACCCTCTAGTGAAGAGAAAGGAAAGAAAAAGATGAAAACAATCAAAATGGGTATGTCTATAGAAGAAGTGGAGAATACATTGATTAAGGATGGTAATATTAGGCCTCTTTGTTAATGGTATGACACCTTTGACAATGTCGGTCAAGGAGTTCTTGAGGAAACTTCAATAAAGTACTTGAATAATTTCAATGTGGAACTTATTGAAATAATGTCTGCATTACCCAAAAGTCTATATGAAGCTTTAGAAATGAGAAGACTGAATGAAAGAACTGAAGATGAATAGTTGAGAGAGCGTATTCTTGGTGGTTTATGTTTGGTAATGTCTATTGAGGATATGAAGCCAATTTTAAATGGTGATAAAAAAGATTTCAAAAGAAAAACAAGAGTAAAAAAGCTTATGATTGGTCGAACTAAAGAAGTTGAAAAAGAAACTAAAAAGATTCTAAAGAACGTTTTGTTAAGGAGAAAAATCAATGTTGTTTTTGAAGAAGTACATGATGGAGATGAGGGAAAAGAAGATGCATTTGAGGACACTCTAAATCCTCTTGACATGCATGATGCTGAAATTCCTATGGAGACTGAAGCTCCTAAAGTTGTGTCAGTTGAAGAAAAAGAGATTCCTGAAGCCATGCAAGAATTTGTAATTGAAGAGAAGAAGGGTGAAGTGAAGGTGATTCTTGTGAAAGCAAGAGACACTACTAAGGCAGTGAAGGATTTTTTGGAAGAACAATAGGAATAATTTGATTGTGAACTACTAAAAGGTCCTATCAACTTGGACACTTTATCCCTTATTCATAAGCCGAAGGTAGCTTCATTCACTCAAAACAAGGCAAGGGAAGCAATTCTGAAATCACATATTGAAGATAGTGATTTGTTGAATCTTGCATCTGGTATTTTGGAGAAGATCATGCCTTCTCCTGTTAAGGATCCAACCAGTTCTCCCTCCGGTGAGCTAAAAAATATTATTAATTATGTAAGTACTCATTTTGAGTCCCTTGAGAAGTCAACTGAGGATAAGGTACAAAAGGAGTTTGATGCTAAAAGGTTCAGTAGGTTGAAAGGGATGATAGCTAATGATAAATCTTTGTTAGCTTCTTGTGTAAATAATATTCAAAGTGATTTCTTTGCAGGTGGTAAAATTTACAAGTCATGTCTATCTTTATCTAAGTTCACTAAGAACCTTGAAAATAAAATAAAAGAATGTGAGAAACAGTTAGCAAATATCACTCAAGCATTCGATCCTCTAAGCATCTATGTTGGAAAGAAAGAAGGTCAAGTCATATCCCTGCTTCACAAGATCAAAATTTTGAAGCATGAAGAAGGTAAAATGGTTGAAAGGTTTTGTGAGCTTAGAGGACTAATTGGTCCTAATATGGAAACAATGTTGAGTGCATTTAAGGAAGCACAAGATGATATGGTGGTCAGTGATCTGACAAATCTTGAATCTGGAGAGATGTAATCTTACCTATTCTATCATCACATGACTATCTTGGAGAGTCACAAGAAGGTTTGGGACATGAGTTTGAGCTTGTTGAAGAATAATTTTTTAGATCTATTCAAGTTTATGTAAGTTGTAGAAACCTATTTGTACATATGGAGTTTCTTTATAGCAATTTTGATTGATTTTTCATATGCAGATTCCTGCCTTTGCCATTGATGTCAAATGGGGAGAATGGGATAGTGAAAAATGCCTTAATCATCTCAAGGGGACTTGTGATTTTGAATTTTGAAGGGTGGCAGTGTATTCATGTTGGTACTGATTCGACACTTAGTCATTTTTCACTAAGTGTTGCCATCAATGTCAAAGGCGGAGATTGTTGGCCAAAGACACTGCAAATTTAATTTGGTGTTGGAATTGATGGCAACCCTAGTCATTGATTTGATCGACACATCACAATTTCATCATATTGGAAGTAAAATCAAAGTTTTGTGATTAACTGTCAAGCAAGAACAAAGCAGCCGACATAATTGTGTTCATCAATTCACATGCAATTCTATGTTATTATTTTTATCTATGGATCTTAGGGAAGGTTTTTGGGTATATGATCTCTATTATTCTTGAATCTTAGAGCCTTGTATTGATCTGTGTGTGAGAGAGAAGATCTAGTTGATTAATTTTTTGTTTAACAGTGCATGAAGGCCAACTTGGTGGATGTAGCCATTGTAGATATTTGAGGAGTAATTGTTTAAGTATTTTTGTGTTTGAACATGTTTATTTGGGTTATCATTATGGTTTGGCTGAATTTGGTTGGTGTCCATTGAAAATTAATCATGGATTGGGCCGATAGTTTGTAAATATTTTTCCTGTTTTGCTGGAGCCAACATGTAGCGATTAAATCTTTAGTTGCGGATATATATAAGTGATCGATTATATCATTTTGATATAGCTGTGAAGTGTGTTGATGTGTGATGTGAATATCGGAAGGATTATAGAGTGTATATTCATAGTTTCACCTGTGCATAAAAGGATTTGTGATGCGAGTCAAAGTAGTAAGAGCAGAAGAGAAGAATCAGACAAAAGGTCAAGAATTCAATTGTTGAGCTTAACTGGAACTGTAATCAGGCATTAGAAGATGCTACTTTCTCAATTCAATTCTTCAGATGGATTTAATCTTTTTTTTTTTTTAGGGTAGTGAGCTCTACATAGTTTGCCTAAATGTAAGTGCATTCCAATTTTGTAAGCACTTATTTTTGAGTATATTCATATTGTGGATTGGCCTTCCACCATGGTTTTTCCCCTAATAAGGGTTTCAATGTAAAAATCCTTGTGTTATGGCTTTGTGATTGTTTTTCTTATGTTCATGCATATTTTTTTTGGTTGAATGATATAAGTTCTTTAACGACCAGATTAATAAAGTGAAAAAGCGTAGAACACTAATTCACCCCCCCTCTCATTGTTTCTTGATTCCAACAGATTTATCATAAACTCCTAGCATTTGTTTCAAGGATTTTCCATTTTCAATGTATTTCCATGATGGTTTAGAATCCATATCAAGCAATTTTGGATGCTTCAAGGTAAGATTGATTTTTGGTTTACACATAATAGTGTTGATTTTTAATGAAGGTCTCTTGTTTACATGCGTTATCTTAGAAGGAAATTATCCCAAACAATTTTTTGTTTCTTGCATGTTAGATTCCATAGGAAAATTAATTCCTTGTTCTTTATTTCCACATCCTTTCCCACTATAATCCAATTGCTTCATAAGTTCATAAACTCTCCCATAAATTCTTTCCATTTCTTTCGTGTTTGGTGGTTGTTGATAATCTATCTCGTCGAAGTTTTTTGTTTAACTTGTGTCTCCTTCAAGAGTAGATGAGGTAGATGCTTTTAAGTTTTCTCTTGAGTTATATACTGACATAACCATTGGTTTCTTTTTTTTTTCATCTTTTTTTTTATTATATATTCTCCCATAATTGAAGGTGTGAATTCCAAGGAACCCCAATCATCATCTAGTAATTTTGCCACTGTCTCCATCTCTTATGTTTCTTCTTTCCTAGATTATATTTTTGATGTTGGAATTAATGTTTGAAGAGGACTAGTGGTTCGTTTTTCAGTTTGTAAACAAATTTTAGGCTCAGGGTCCATTTCAATTTTTTATATCTTGTTTTTATATACATACTTCATGATATGATGAAGAGTTGAAGGCACTGCATGCATCTCATGAATCCATGGTCTTCCTAAAAGAAGATTGTATGAAAGGTCATGATGCATAACATGAATATGAGTTTATAATGTAACCTTTCTGACTATAATAGGTAAGGTAATCACACTGAGCAGTTGCTTTCCTAAATTGTCAAATCCTCAAGTTGATAAGGATTTAGGTTTTATTTTTTATTTATCCACTCCCAACTTATTCAAAAGGTTCACACTACACACATTCAGAGTTGAGCCATTATCAACAAGGGTCCTTTTTATTCCCATGGAGTTTTATCTGGGTATTATCATGAATGCATCTTATTTCTTTCTCATTTCCAAAGGAGGGAGCACATGTTGGTGAAAGGTGATGTCTATATTATCTATATTCATTCCTTGTATTAGAGTTTCCACATCGATTGCATTTTTACTAGGAGAAACCACAACTTGTTGTAAGGCTATTTGAAGCATGGTGTGGTAACTAGGTGAATTTTGAATAAGATCCCATAAAGAAATCTTAGTGGGAGTATTCTCAAGTTGTTTAATCAGATCATACTCCTTTCCATTATGCGATGGTAAATGAGGAGCACTCAACAATATATGATTAGGAAATGGCAACGAAAAGAGATTAGGTTGAGGTTGTCTATTATTCCTTGTGTTATATGTATGGGAAAAAATATTATAAATCGATTGTTGTGACATAATTTATTTAGGAGCTTCAAGGATAAGGATAGTTTTTTTTGTAGGTTGAGGTTTTTTTGAAGGTGGATAAAGGATAAGTTGAGGTTGAATGACATTTACTTCTCTTTGTTTAGGTCTATTTGCACAATCCTTAGTAGATGAATCTTGTGAGATGAAGTCCTCAAGGGCTTCATCTAACATATCAAATTCATCATTACTAAAAGGATTGAGGGTTATGCTAACCTAGAATAATGATTTTAACATAATAATCATAAATGTATGGTTGTTTAATGTTTTTGGTTTTTTTGTGTTTTGGTTTTCTAATGGATGTAAAATGAAATCTATATCTAACAAAATGAAAGTGTAATAATCTATCTTTATCAATCAATTGTAAACATGAACGATGAAAATGCATGAAATAGTAAATTAATAGACTGGAATAGAAAAGTAACTATAGTGAAAAAAAGCACAAAAATTAACTATTTAACCTTAAAAATAATAACCTTAAACTCCATAGGGATTAAGAGGCTAGGAAGCTCGTCTTGGTCCTACTGATGAAATTTGGAGGTTCCAAAAACTAGAATAGAACATCAACAACTCAGACAAGGTTCTAAGTAAATAAACCTCAGAGGGACTAAGATGCCAATAATTATGTTTTAGTCCCAATAAAGTTTTTTCATAGATAAACAACAAAATCTAGGTTGTAAGTGGTGTTCCTAGATTGCCTACCCATGAACCTAATGTTTAGAAACAAAAAAATAGGCAAATGAATGCAAGAAAAAGTAACTAATGAAAAGCAATTGGATGCAAATTTGAATGCATTTTTTTAAAATTTCATATGCAATCAAAATGTTCCTAAATGCAATTAGGATGATTGAGAATGCACTTTTCAGTTTTTCAATGAGATGAATTGATGCAAGAAAGAAAAAAATGCCACCTATATGCACTTTCAATCATGCAAATATGAGAAAACCTAGATGCACTTTCACTAATGCAAGATGCAATGCAAGAATGAATGCAACCTAGATCTAGGACTTTAATGGACTCCAAATTAGAATAATGAATGTCCAAAATATCAAGTTCACCAAAATGATTTATGGTGAAAATGGATGCTTTATAGGACACCAATTTTCTCCCACTAACCATTCAAGGATGTCCTAGGATCCCAACTTGGATTGACTATCAACCCAAAGGGTGAGTCAATTCTCAACAAGGAAGACCTATGAGGGGTTCTTTTATGATTTGAAGCGTTCACCACCAAGCAAAAGCTTGGAAAAGACAACTTAACATTCAACTTACAAAACCTAGTAATGCAAGCTAAATGATGAGTGAAAATAATGAAATTAAGCAACAAGAAGTTATGATGTGTGTACCTAGGAAGTCTGGAAATGTAATGAGGATTCCAAAAATGTAAAGAAGCTATCAAAATGTGCTAGGGAAGACTAAGATGTCCTTATTGTCTTATTAGTATTGCTACTATTTTTCGAGGTAGATGCAAAATATTTTGATGTCAAAATCCGATCTGAAAGAATCTCTACAAAATTCCACTTAGAGGACTAATACGCCCTTGCTATTGTCTTAGTCCTGATTTGAATTTCTGAAATCTCTGAATGTGATCTCGAGGTCCAAAGTTTGCACTTCCTTCTTCACCAAGTCTTCATATTTGAACCTGTAAATTACTTGCAAAATAAATAAATTTGATTGATTGTTTATGGGGGTTTGCCTTGGTCAAACCCCTTGTTTGGTAATTAAACCTTGATGAAAATGTATAGATCTAAAAATGGAAATGTTTGTGAGCCCTAATCTTAAGATTTTCTATGATTATGCAAGCTAGAACATGATGAAACCCTATTCAAATATGTTAGAATAGAATTCCTAAAATGCAAATGAAAGTGACCTACAAAGGAGATCTCAAATCACCCTAGTAAGTCATAAACATGAAATGTACCTTCCTTAGGTAGAAAATAGACCAACAATGGAAGATGGAATCAATCAAGAAACAAGTCCTTAGGATAAGAAGAATGGCTAGTTGCATCTCCAGCCTAGAATCTCTCATGATCCTCTATATCCATCATTAGTCTTTGGCAATGCTAGATATTGATTTGAAAATAGACTTGAAAAACTTACAAAAACACAATAGAAGGTTGCTTCAAGACTTTAATTCATTGCTTCTTGAAACTCTCCATCAAACTTGATTCTTCAAATTAGCTTCTTATTTTTACTTAGGTGAAAAATGGGTGTGAATCTTAATTTTATAGACATTTCTATCTAATAATCTTGTTATTAGATCCGAAAGGTTGACAAAATGCTAATTTGAACCCAAGATTTTCATTTCCCACTCTTAATTCTTGAAAATAAAGCCCTCGAGACTAAGATTCCCTAGGTGGCGTATTGGTCCCACTAAGGGGGACTAAGATGCCACCAAGGGTGTTTTGGTCCCACCAGACTTATTTTGCACTTTTGAAAGTTGGGCTACCAATATTAAAGGTTGTTTTTAAATTTTGGTTAGCTTTACAGTTGAAATATTTCTTGGGATACATGAAAAGGATTCTTACGGGCCCATAATAAATGACCTAAAGGGAATTTAATGCAATGGGTGCTAAAATAGGTCCAAATTAAGTGTGAAAATCCAAAGGTATGCATTTTTATACACTATAGGTTTAGCTAGGTATATTTTGGGGATGAAAATCAGAAGGGATAGGGGAAATAGAAAAATTTGGCTCAACCAAAGCAAGTATATAAATTCTATCCTAGAGAGGTTTAATATGGTGGATTGAAAGAAGTTAGTTGTTCTTGTTGGAAAACCAAGGATAGACAACTGAGAGGGGGGGTGAATCAGTTGTTACCAAAATCAAACTTATTCAACATTAAACAACCTTAAATCTCATATCTGATAAATAATAGTGCAAGCATAAATTAATAACACATCAGAGACATGTGAACACCAAGATTTTATACGTGGAAACCCTAATAGGGGAAAGACCATGGTGGATGTTAGTCCACAAGATTATACCCTATTAGAAGTATAATGAAGAATAAAAATGGAATGCACTTGCATTTAGGCACACTGCCTAGAGCACAATGCTTAAAGGGAAGGCTCACTGCATTACATAAAGTAATTAGATTAAATCCATCTAATGAAGTTGAACTGACGAATAAGCTTCTACCAAAGCCTGATTACAGTTCCAATTAGGTGCACAAAAAATTCTACAAACTCTTCCACACTTTTCTCAATCTCTTGCATACTCTTCTCTGAATGATCTGACCTTTATTCACACATGTAAATCACTTGTACACTCTGAGCACCACCTCTAAATGAGGGGAAAAAACACATATATATCCACTACACGGATTTACATCAACTATTCAGCCAGCCACAAATAAAGAATAAATTACAACTGTCGGCCTCAATACATGAATAAATTTCAATGCACAACAACACAAGTTAGTCACAACATAGTGAGGACCCAAAAAAACATCTCCAATCATGCCAACCAATAAAATATTAATATTTATGGATCCACAACATGCTAACATCATCATGTCGGCCAAGAACATAAAAACTCAAGCACGCATCAGAAAAATCTTCGATCACAAACACTCCAATCATTGCAGACATACAAAAAGGATAGAGTATGATCTAGAATCATCCATGAACATCATAGGTACATGTACAACACGTGAAATTACCAAAATTTCATTTGCTTCATCCAGGAACACCATCTACAAAAACTGAATAATTGTAGGAACACAAATCTTCATATCTTCTACAACTCTTGATGTGAACCTTTGAAACTTTCAGAAAAAATACTAGAAATCTTCAACAAAAAATCCTTTGAAGTGCACCTTCAGATCTTTAATGAAAAAGACTTCCCAACATTCTGACCTTCTTAGCTTCACTAGCTGCCAATAATATTATTTTTACAATTTTCTTAATATCCTCGACATATATAGCCTTAAACATCATCAATTCTAATAGTGTTAAAATCAATGATAACCACAATGCCCAACAATATCCCCCTTTGGCATTGATGACAACACATGATGTAAAAAAATAATGCTATCAACCCAACAAACTCTTCTCCAACAATCTCCCCCTAAGATTGTGCACTCTTCATTGCTCTTCTCTCCCATATTTTTTACATTGTTTCTCTCCCCTTTGACATCAATGGAAAAGGTACACATGCTATGACCATAAATTTGAATCATCTGAGTACTCCCCTTGAGTAGCAGCCACCAAAACATCAATCCTAAATTGGATATGGCTATGAATTCACAGACTGATGCAAAGACCCGCATCTTAGTTCTGATCAGGAGGGGAAATCAACCTTAACTTGCCTCTGAGGTACTCAAAAGTATCCTTAGGCAACGACTTGGTAAATATATATGTAATTTTCTCTTTGTTAGGTATGTACTCCAATCTAACTTCTTTGTCACTCACTTTGTCTCTCAAAAAGTGATACTTGATGGATATATTCTTTGTCTTTGAATGCATCACTGGATTCTTGGAAATATTAATAGCAATTGAATTGTCACAAAATATGGAAATGGGTTCTTCATACTCAATTTTGACATATCTCAACATTTGCTTCATCCACAATACTTGGGTACAACTATTTGCAATAGTAATATATTATGCCTCAGCAGTAGACAATGAAACTAAGTTCTACTTTTTTCTTAGCCAAGATACCAACTCTTTCCTAAGAAGAATACATCACCACTGGTACTCTTCCTGTCATCTACATCTCCTGCCTAATCAACTTCAGTGAAAGCACTCAGAATAAGATCATCATCCTTAGGATACCAAAGACCAAGATCAACTATCCCTTTCAGGTATCTAAAAATTATTTTCACAGTAGTCACATGAGACTCTTTAGGATCAACTTGAAATCTAGCAACCATGCATACAACATTCATTATATCTGGCCTACTCTGAGTCAAATTGAGTAATCCACCAATCATTGACTTGTATCTTTTTTTTTTTCTTTAGGAGAATCATCATTCTATGTAAGTTTGTATGCAGTTATCATAGGTGTACCAACTAGCTTTGAATGTTCCATGCCAAACTTTTTCAGTAACTCTTTCACATACT
The DNA here is from genome assembly GCA_007115665.2 of Sequoiadendron giganteum. NCBI lineage: Eukaryota > Viridiplantae > Streptophyta > Pinopsida > Cupressales > Cupressaceae > Sequoiadendron > Sequoiadendron giganteum. The sequence continues at coordinate 21,747,949 of CM021106.1, read as the reverse complement.
TGGACTGAGATATGAGAATTCCATCATCTATCTAAGTGATTTGCAATCCTAAAAATAATTTCAACTCTCCTATCATTGACATTTCAAATTCACTTTTCATTTCATCGGAAAACTTTACACATAAATCATCATCACCTTCAAAAATAATATCATCAACAAATACTTCAATGATCAATTATTTATTCTGATCCAACTTGAAATATAGATTATTGTTAGCAGTACCTTTTTTGAATCCAAGTTTCAACAAGTATTTATCGAATCTATCATACTAGGCTCTAGGAGCTTTCTTAAGTTCATACAGAGCTTTCTTAAATTGGCGTACCATGTATTTTTCATCAGACAATTGAAATCCATTTGTTTGTTCAACATAGACTTCTTCTTCTAGGTCACCATTTATAAATGTTGACTTTACATCCATCTGATAGACTTTGTAATTCTTGAAAGTATCATAAGCAAGAAATAATATTACCACTTCAATTCTAGCAATAGGGGAAATTTTTTCTTCAAAATCAATACCTTCCATCTGTGAGTACCCTTTGCAAACCAGTCTTGCTTTGTTTTTGACCACTTCACCTTACTCATTCAACTTATTTCAGAACACCCACTTGGTTCCAATCACATTTTTGTTTTGAGGTCTAGGAACAAGATCCCATGTATCATTCTTCTTTATCTCCATTAGTTCTTCTTTCATGGCTTCCATCCAATGTTCATCCTTACATGCTTCACTGATATTGCTAGGCTCAACTTTGGAAATTACACAATATTCTTCCAAAATTCTTCTTCTAGTTTGCACACCTTTGCTCTTATCTCCTATGATCTGACTACCAGAATGATTTCACCTCACATACTTGGGAGTTTTAATATTTTCTCTAACTTCTTGTTCTTGTGTTCTTTCTTCTACACTTTTGCTAGTTTCTGCCTCTTAATTCCCTTGGTTTACTGAAACAATCTAAAGTTGATTATGTGTCTGAACATCATTGTTAGTGTTATCATCTAAATCATATCCACTATATATGGATGGTCTAACAATATTCTCATCAAATTTGACATTTTCACTTTCAACCATTTTCTTTAATCTCTTATTAAAGCACCAGTAAGATTTACTTTTAGTAGAGTAACCCAAAAATATTCCTTCATCACTTCTAGCATCAAAATTTTCCAGAATTACTATTGACATACACCCTATTAATGGTATACATATCAGTACTCACAACTTCTCTCCAGTAGAAATGAGGAACATTTGCTTCCAACATCATGGTTCTAGCAGTGTCTAGAACGATTTTGTTCTTTCTTTCAACAACTCCATTTTGTTGAGGGGCCCGGGGAGAAAATAATTGTCTTTGGATTCCACGCTCTTCACAGAAAGAATCGAATTCTCAAGAATTGAATTCACCACCTCTTTCTAATATTAGACATTTGATCTTCTGACCTATCTCATTCTCTTTCATGGCTTTGAAACTTTTCAAATTTTCTAATGCTTCATGTTTTTCTCTTAAGAAAGAAACCCATATCATTCTAGAATAATCATAAATGAGCAACATAAAATACATTTCACCTTGTAGACTTATGATTCTAGATGGACCACATAGATCACTCTGTATCAAATCTAGCACTCCATTAGAGCTATATTGTTTGCTCCGAAAATAATTTCTTGTCTGCTTTCCCATTTGGCATTCCTTACACATAGTGTCAGTAGGCTTCACTAACTTAGGGAGATCTCTGATTGCTTGAGTAGTCCTTATCTTGATAATATTATCAAATTTCACATGACACAACCTCCTATGCCATAATGAGCTTACATCAATCTAAGAAATTAAACAACTTTCACTAGCAACACTCAAATGAAAGATATTACCTTTTATCTTTGTACCTGAAGCAATCATATTTCTAGAATTTCCCCTTATTCTTCATTTACCATCCTTGAAATGAATATTGTAACCCTTTTCTACCATCTTTCTAATGCTTAACAAGTTATGCTTTAAGCCTTCTACATAAAGAGCATCATCAGTATTATGCTTACCACCAAAATAAATAGTGTCCTTTCCATGAATCACACCAGAAGTGTTGTCTCCAAATCTTACAACACCACCATCATAGTCTTCCAAGCTTACAAACTTGCTTTTGTCACCAGTCATATGATGTGAGCATCCACTATCAATTACCCACTCATCCTTTTCTTCAAATTTTTCTGCACGAGCTTTCTCAACATTCACATTGCTAGTAGATTCAGTGGACACCTGACCATTGTCTTTGACAGAAATAAATACCCATTCATCTTCATTTATGGTTTCTTTATCAGATTCTTCATCAATTACACCTTCTTCAACATAATAACATTTCCTTTGAAATCTAGTATTCTGAGGTTTGTACTTAGAGACTCTTTTAGGACATCTAGATGCAAAATGACCTATTTTACTGCAAGAAAAACATTTAATAGGTAAATTTCCTTTGTACTTACCATGAACTCTAGCTTCTCTTTTCACAATTAATGCTTACAGTTCTTCTAGTTCACTTTCTTCATCTTCAATATTTTTCATCTCATCTTCATATTTGAATGTCCTTTTGGAATCTCACCCGAATTGTATCTTTGTTGGATTTTTCCGGATACCGTGGCTTTGAATGCAAATTCATTCTTTGGAGAAAATTCACCAAATTCACTTAACTTGAAGGCAACAAGTTTTCCAATCAACATGTCTCTTGTAATATTTGTCACTATCTTGAGTTCACCAATAGCATGAGCTCTTGTTTTGTAGGAGGGAGGCACACATCTAAGTATCTTAGCCACAACTTCTTCATCATCAAAGGTTCCACTAGCACATCTAATGTTCATCACCAATTCATTTATCTTTTGAGAAAAAGAGAAGATATTCTCATCTTCACTCATCTTCAAATATTCCCACTTGCCTTTTAGACTTTGTAGCTTAGCACTCTTCACTAGCGCATCTCCTTCATACAATGTTTCTAAATTTTTCTAGATCTAGTATGCAGTCTTCAATCCTAACACATTTTTCATCTCTAAATCTGTCAAAGCACTCAATAATGCTTCAATAGCCCTGGTATTAGCTTCTGCTTGCTTGATCTCATCTTTAGTGGATGGACCATTATGAGGAATAGTATATGCACTTTGTGTCATTTTCGAGAAAGTTTCTCCAATGCACTTCAAGTGGCACTCCATTATGAATTTCCATACAAATTAGTTTGTACCATTGAATCTAGGACTATCCTTCTTGTATGATTCCATCTCAGATCACCTCAAGTTGTTAGGCTTCTTCAGAGGAACTCGCTCTGATACCAATTGCTGGCAAAACAAGGATAGACAACTGAGGGGAGGGGGGTGAATGAGTTGTTACCAAAATCAAACTTATTCAACATTAAACAACCTTAAATCTCAGGTCTGATAAATAATAGTGCAAGGATAAATTAATAACACATTAGAAACACATGAACACCAAGATTTTATACGTGGAAACCCTATTAGGGGAAAAATATGGTGGATGTTAGTCCACAAGATTATACCTTGTTAGAAGTATAATGAAGAATAAAAAAGGAATGCACTTGCATTCAGGCACACTGCTCAAAGGGAAGGCTCACTGCCTTACATAAAGTAATCAGATTAAATCCATTTGATGAAGTTGAACTGAGGAATTAGCTTCTACCAAATCCTGATTACAGTTCCAGTTAGGCACACAAAAACTTCTACAAACTATTCCACACTTTGCTCAATCTCTTCCACACTCTACTTTGAATGATCTGACCTTTATTCGCACATGTACATCACGTGTACACTCTGAGCACCACCTCTAAATGAGGAAAAAAAACACATATATATCCACTACACGGATTTACATCAACTATTCAGTTGGCCACAAATAAAAAATAAATTACAACTGTCGACCTCAATACATGAATAAATTTCAATGTGAACCAACACAAGTCGATCACAACATAGTGAGGACCCAAAAAAAAACCTCCAATCATGCCAGACAATAAAATATTAATCTTTATGGATCCGCAACACGCTAACATCATCATGTCAATAAAAAACATAAAAACTCGAGCACACATCAGAAAAATCTCCGATCATAAACATTTCAATCATTGTGGATGTACAACAAGGATAGAGTACGATCTAGACCCTTCCATGAACATCATAGGTACATGCACAACACACGAAATTACTAGAATTTCATCTGCTTCATCCAAGAACACCATCTACAAAAACTAAATAACTCTAGGAATACAGATCTTCGTATCTTCCACAACTCTTGATGTGGACCTCTGAAACTTTCAGAAAACATACTAGAAAGCTTTAGCAACAAACCCTTTGAAGTGTACCTTCAAATATTCAATGAATAGGACTTCCCAACATTCTGACCTTCTTAGCTTCACTGACTGCCAGTAATATTATTTTTATAATTTTCTCAATATCCTTGACATATACAGCCTTAAGCATCATCAATTCTAATAGTGTTGACATCAATGACAACCACAACATCCAACAGTTCTACTGTTGTAGGGAATGCCACTTTTTGTTGAAGATTATCCAAAATCTCCTATTGAGATGGAGGACATGACTAGGGTTCCTTATGCAAGTGCAGTTGGAAGTTTAATGTATGCAATGGTCTGTACCAAGCCAAACATTTCCCAAGCAGTGGGAGTTCTTAGTCAATTTATGGCTAATATAGGAAGGCCACATTGGGATGCTGCGAAGAGTGTTTTTAGGTATTTGAAGGGTACTTTTGAGTACACCTTATGCTATCATGATTAATCTATTGGATCTCAAAGTTTAGCTAGAATTCATGGATATGTGGATTCTAATTAGATAGAGGAAATTGATAGTAGAAGATCCACTAGTGGATATGTATTCACGTTGTTTGGTGGTGCAATTAGCTAGATGAGCAAGCGGTAGGCTATAGTCGATTTATCCAATACTGAGGATAAGTACATGGAAGAATCTCATACCTACAAGGAAGCCATTTGGCTTAGAAGACTGTGTTCAAATGTTGGTTTTGATGTAAGGCAGATTATGATCTACTGTGACAACTAGAGTGCCATATGTTTGGTGAAAAATCCAACTTTCCATGCTAGAACAAAACACATTGATGTGTAGTACCATTTTGTTTGTGATATGGTGGAAGATGGAAAGATTAATTTGGAGAAAGCTAAAAATTTGGTAAATATTGTTGATTAATTGATAAAGCCTATGATCATGGGTAAGTTCAAATAGTGTGTCAGTTCCATGGGCCTTAAGGCCTAGGGTGATATAGTGACTTCAAGCATTTATTGGGATCCAATAAGTTCTTCATCAAGTGGAAGAATGTTGAGAAAAAGGTGTCTCAAACTTACTGGTTAAGGCTCTCTGAAATCAAGAAAACACTTAGAAGTTTTGTAGTTTAGGAGTTCGGGCTTCAATCTTGTTGCTTACCAAATGCATGGTAAAATCCTTAGAAGTTTTGTATGTAATCAGGCATCATCCTTCGAGTTTATCACTTACCGGATGTAGTTGAAAATAAATTAGAAAAGTTGAAGACTTTCGGCAATCAAACTTTGGAGCTTCGTTGTATTCTTGACCTGTGAAGTTTGCAGTATTGGGTATTGAGAAACCTTGAGTCCCAACCCACAAAAGGACTTCATTCTTTGGTATTTACCACAGTACCACATGGTGTAGCTAAGAGGAGTTTGAGCTGGCGGTGTTACTTGATATCTTGTAGCGGTCTTCATCAGCCTCTGTGGGTGTGTGTGGCCATACTGCCACCCTATAGTAGTCCATGAAATGGTTGGCAGTAAGGTGGGGGTTCTCCCACCACCCTGCAATAGTGATAGGAGAGGTTGGCAGGTGTGCGGGCCATCCCACGACCCTGCGATAGTCTAAGAGATAGCCTACAATAGTGTAGGAGAAAAAGCTAGTAACCTGCTATCTCATGAAGGTTGGTCTAAGTGATTGCAGTGGTTGATCAAAATGGTAGAAGAAAACCACAATCTCGTGGCTAGTCAATAAAGGTTTTTTGGTATTGCGGTTAAGACTGGGAACAACGGGTAAAGATAGTTAAGATGTTTATGGTTGTTCATTTGTTATGGAAGTTGAAACATTAGTTTTCCTGAAATTTTTGTGAAGCGGGTCGAAGAAGATCAGAGTGAATGTAATGTAATGTTGGGTATGTGCATGATCATCATGGGTAAAACAAGCCCTTAAGTGGCGATGGAAATTCAAAAAATCAGATTTAGGCAACTTGATGTAAAAATTTGAATAAGCTATCTATATTATTTCAAAAATATGTAAGAATAAAATCTATAGAAAATTGAATTAAGTTTCTAAACTACTAGGTTTATTTTTATTTTTTTTAAATCTATTTGGTGAAAATTTGAAATTTAAATGTAGTAGTACTTAAATTTCAGGGAAAACAAAAGAAGTAGGTGTCTGTTTGACCACCCTGACCACAATAAAATGATAATAATTTTTTATAAGATTTTAGATATAAGTAGAGGACTCGTGTCTCGATGTGATACATATTTTTTTGTAATTTTTTTCCAAGTAAATAATTAATTATGATTTTTTTATTATAAATTTTAAAAAATATAAAAACTCGTATGTTTGACCACCTTAACTTGGTCAAAACTTCATGAAATTCTTTTTTTTTTTTCTAATCCTATAGTATGCAAAGCATAGAATTTGACGCATGTTATGGATTCAAAAAATGTGATACCGTTTGAAAACTATATATGTTTTTCTATCAGCCTATCAATCAAGACTTTAGTCGTAATTAAAATAAAAAATGAATAATAATTATTTATTAAATTCAAAGTAAAACATAATTTATATTGGTGGAAAGCTAATAATCTTCTTTAAAAACCCTTTTCATTTCATCAATTTTGGGTAAAATAAAAGTTGTCAGCCACATGGGCCATCATATCACTTACATATCGCCAATTTTTTTCCCATCATCATCTTGCACATACCCTGTTGCCATTTTCATTCTAGAAAAGAACCTGAAAGAGAATAGCTTTGTACTTGTATGTAATTTATATTTTACTATAATACAAGAGATTTTTTCTTTGGTGTGGGTTTTTTCTTGAAAGGGTTTTCCCATGTAAATTCTTGTGTTGGCATTTTATTGTCTATTCATGTTTTTAATATGTGTATCTTAAATGAACTATAATTTGTAAAGTTTTAAATGATTTATTTGCTTCTCTCTCCCAAAAATTAGTATTAGGGAGGTGTATTATGCACTCTTCTTTCTTTTCAAAATGAAATCTACAACTTGGATCTAATAGATTAAACTCAATAATGATGGAACTAGAAAATGAAATGGAAATCAGAGAGAGGTAGAATAATGTGTACTAGCCACAAAAAATCAATTATTGAAGATGATATGGGACTCATTCACCTAGGGGAAAATGGGCATTGAGTTAAGGTTTGTCTGCAACTTTCGAGAGCCTCTACTATAGATCTTGTAGTGTCAAAAAATGTCATCAAGGACATTTTCACACTTGTTTGGACCCTCCTTGTGAAATTGAGCTTAATTTTTCCTTGATTTAGTGTTGTAATGTGGTTGACACATTCACATTAGGTCTTGGGACCTTCTGAACTAATGAATTTAAATGGTACCTTGCTAAAGTGTTGTAACACACTTTCACACTTTTCTAAGGTTTTATTAATTAACTAAACATATAAACCTCTTTTTCAACCTTAATCTTTCCTTATTTAAAGTGTTGTAACCCACTTTCACACTTTTCTTGGATTTTCATAATAATTGGGCTTTCTTATGCTTTAATTGGCCCTATTTTGTATCCACAAGCCTCATTTAATGCATCTTTTTGAGGATAATCCTGACACTAGTAATTAGACAATCATAATTTAGGCATTTCACATTTGAATGGCCTAAATTTAGTGACCTAGGATTCATTTGCCACCTTGGGTGAATGAGTCCCACCTAGATCTTTTGGTCCCAAACCTAGCTTCACACATTTCTAGGCATTTTAAAAATTGGTCCCAAAAATTAAGCTTGGTGGGATTCATTCACCACCTTGGGAAAATGAGTCCCGTGTGGCCCATAATAAGAATTAATTCAAATTTCTCATTGGATTTTATTCTCCTAGATTTGATGACTGCTTGTAGTGTTATAATTTTGGGAATTATTGCATAATTGAGTATAAATAAAAGGTTCTTTCACTCATTTTCATCCAAGCATTCATGAGATCACCTAAGACCTATGATAGCATTCATACTATCATAATTGACTTTATGAGAGCATTCAAGGGAATATTATCAATCATTCTAGAGGATTCTTCAGGCATCAACCATCATGTAAAAGACTTCATGGATCATGTTTGGTTTTGAGCTAACAATTTTGATGTAGGATTTTATTATTCAAGCTATCATTTCATTCAAGATATATCCCCTTCAAGCAAGATTCAAGATCTACATACATTGGATCCACTTCGTACATGTTTGCAACCTTTTATTGCTAGGGTTTGGTGAGTTGCAACATCCTATCTTGTTCATTCATCATTATCCATTCATATTTCACTCTATTTCAAGGTTTAATTACCAACAAGGGGTGTGACCAAGGAAAACCCCTATCCACTAGCCCAACAACATTTTCCCTTCTCCTTTGTGTGTGATTTTCTAGTCTAGGTTGCATATTTCCTAAGGAGCAAGATTGGAGAAAAGTTGTCAAGTGCACAAAGTTGTCAAAGTTTTCATCAAACCTTGTAGAACCTCGAAGAAGACCTAGAGGTTGGAAATCAAATATTTAGATCTAAAAACTTGTAGAGGTAGATTCAGACTTTGAAGCTTTAGAAAATCCCAACTAGACTGATTTGAAACTTCTAGTGAATTAGTGCCATTTCTAATCAAAATTCAGATTTTTTCAGATTTGGATATCCATTTGGAAGATTCTTGTTCCTTCATAGAAACCCAACTTGGAAAATGAGTCCCAATTAGCCTTAAATTCATAATTTTTAGTGTTCCAGACCTCTATCTAACCATCTCTAAATTTCTAGGTGCACACATTCCTTTCTGTAGTTTTCTGTTTCATTTCATTCACTTTTCTAAGCCATTTCATAATGCATTACATTCAATTAGGGTTTAGTATTGCATCTTTCTTTTCATTGTCTTTTCCAAGTCTAAACTTGGTGGTGAACCCCTGATTAGATCACATTCAGCCCCTAGAATAGCTCTCTTGCAAGATCTCTTTCTCTTTTGCATTGAGATCTCAAGGGTTTGTTCTAGAATGAAAGTTAGTGAAAATTGTCCTTCTAGGTCGTAAACCCTAGGAGTAAAGCCAAAACAATTTTCCACCTTTCAGCTCTCTAAATTCTTTAATTTTCCTAGGTTTCAGGTTTAGAAAGCTAGAAATAAGTTCTACACGTGAGTTTCCATGAGATGAAAATTTTTGTGACAAATTTTGTAACTTTGACAAGTTCTTTAATTTTACTCTTCAAGAGATCTTCAAGATTTCTTCCACCTAAATCTGAAAACATAAATCAAGAAGGAAAAATGTTTTGTTTTTAGTGAATGGGGGTTTGCCTTGGTCAAACCCCATTTTGGTAATTAAATCTTGAAATGAAACAAAATAGCATGAAAGGAATGATGAATGAAAAACTCAATGTCACAACTCACCAAACCCTTGAGTAAACCTTGGAATGTAAATATATAACTTGCATGAAATGGATTCAATAGATGTGGATCTTGAACCTTGGATCTTGACTTGATATAATGCTTTGAATTCTTGAATGGATCATGAAACCTACATCATCATATTAGCTCCAAAAAAAAAACATGCATGATGCAAGAATACTTTGATGTGACAATTGGACCTCGATTGTTGCAATAATTCTTCAATAGATCTACTCTTGAATGTCTTGAATTTCTCTTGAAATACTCCTGAATTATAACTTGGTCTCATGAAAATATTATAGCTTGAAAACTTTAGATGAAACATAGTGAAATGACCTTATATTTATAGATATGTATCCTTAATTTCCCAAAATTCAAATATCACAAGACGACATCTAAATATGGATTTGAATATGTTAAAATACTGCCAAAAACATAATTTAAATTTAGGTCTCAGGTCTACATGAGGACCCATTCACCCATGGGTGAATGGGTCCTAGGTCACTCGCCTAGGATGCACATTGCTCAATGAAAAGTGTTATGTTAAGGCATTAGTGAATGTTGGGTTTCCTCTTTGTAAAATGTGATTAAATAGGCTTGGATTTGAATTAAAGGGGACAATTAAGGAAAATTAAGCTCAATTAATTAAAGGAACCCTAAATAAGTGTGAAAGTGTAAAGGGGTACACTTTACAACACCAAACTAAGGCACAATTAAGTTCATTTTAATATTAATTCCCAATTAAATGTGAAAATGTAAAGGGATACATTTTTCTACACTACACAACATAAATAAAATAGGTAATGTGATTTTAACATCTTGGCTCAAGACAACATTGATAGACTTGTCATTGGAACTACAATTTACTTGGAAAAATTCTCAAAAGATGGGAGTAAAAAAATTGGGGCATCCATTACCTTCTTCATCATTGGCTCAAAACTCTTGCAAATGTAAACCTTCTACTCAAATCACCCCTTTCACATGTGTTACCCCAAGTTTTTTTTTTTTTTTTAACTTTCCACTTTGTAGTCATATTCCCTAAAGATCCTTTGGTCATGCTTTTTCCTTACAATAGGGTATGTGCAGGATCATCATGTAAAAAATAGGCCCTTAAGTGGCAATAAAATTCAGAAAATCAGAGTTAGGCAAACATGACGTAATTTTTTTTATAAGTTATCTATATTATTTCAAAAATATGTAACAAAAGAATCTATAGAAAATTTCAATTTAGTTTCTAAAATACTAGGTTTATTTATTTTTAAAAAATATATGTTTGGTGAAAAATTTAAATTTCAATGCAATAGTACTTGAATTTCAGGGAAAAATAAGTAGGTGTTTGTCTAACCACCCTAACCACAATAAAATGATAAATTTTTTTATAAGATTTTAGATATAATTAGGGGACTCATGTCCTGATGTGATGCATATATTTTTGTAATTTGTTTCCAATTAAATAATTAATTATTATTTTTTTATTAAGTATTAAGTTTTCAATAAAAATAAGTCCAACTCTAAAACCCTTTTCATCTCCCAATAAGGTTTTCATAAAATTTCTACATCCTGACATCCCTATTCTAATCTCTCTTTTTTAAGGAAATGTGTAATTTTAATGTATCAAATTATTATCTAGGTTCTAGAATTATTGTTTATAATTGATTAAGTTTATTTAACCATTTTTAAATGTGAAGGAAGATATTTTTAACTTAGTATAAGAGGTTTTTTGGAATTCTAAAACCTTTTTTGGCTCTTGATAAGATTTTTAGAACCTTGCTTGGGATCGATGAACCTGTTATAACCTCTGAAGAAAGCAAAGAAAATATTTAAATTAACTTTGTTTTTGGGAGTTCCAAGTGGTTTAAATCAAATTTATCCTTGTGTTGGTCCAAACTTCTATGTGAAAGATCATTCTCCTCCTAGATGTATTCTAGCTCCTCCATTACCTGTTTGACTTCCTTGGCCCTTTAGAATCTACTCTCCTTTTCCATGAACTATTGAGCCTCATAGATCTGATCACTTTCTTCATGAAGTTCCTCTTGGACACTTTCCAAAGTAAGATTCATGGAATTAAGCTCAATGTTGAGATCACTAACCTCCCCCTTTAGTTTCTTAATCATGGACAAAGTCTCATTTGTAAGCTTGGTAGCTATATCTAGATATCATGTATCATGTGCAAGTAGGTTGTTTTAATTTATTTCATGGTGTTCTTCATTATTAGGAAATCAACAAGGGGAATATTAAGATTATTTTGACCTCTTGGTGCATTTTGAATTATTCTTTCCACATTCCTATGTGTACTATCTAATTTAGATAAAACTTGCACTTCATTTTTCAGCAGACACCAAGAATTGATTCTTTCAAATTTCCTCAAAGATTTTAATTTTTTGCTAGTTTAATGTAATATTTTTATAATGCATGAAAATATAAGAAATTTCTTCATACCTGTCATCAAAATCTCCATGGTTATCCAAAATCTTATAAACTTCTCCTTTACCATCTTGATAAAAATGTTGAGCATTGGGTTAAGGATCCAAATCAACAAGGCTACTATGTCTCTGCTCTAGATCAGAACCAAGCAATAATAAATCAAATTTGTGTTAAATATCATCAACATACCTTTCAATATTATCTTCCTTAATGCCATCATTCATGCATGAATCCTAAGATGAATTAAAAATAAAATTAAAATTAAAGGGAAATTCATTCCCATATAGATCCTCATGATACTTAGATGTGGACACACTTGGATCCCATGTGAAAAAAGGTTGATTTCTTTGTTCAGGATATAGGTGTTCACTATGCTCCTCATGAGTGGTTTCCTTTTTGAAAGAGTCACTCCATCTTTCTAGGACTGAAATGTTCATAAACATCCCTCTTCATAGGCTTAGTTTGGAAGTCAAACCCATAGCCACCTAAGATACCATTAATGAAATGAGATGAGCGATCATCCAAAGCTAATTTGGAGATATCATTAGTTTTGCTTCCTCCATTTCCATCATATAAAGGTACATTAGAGAACTCATGTTCAATATCTACTCCACTAGAGACATCAAGAAAAATATTACTTAGAATCATCATTGGATGAATCCAAACTAGGATGTAAGGATTTTATTTTGTCCTGTCCTTCACGCACAACCTTATCCATAGTAATTACATGCATGAAAAAAGAGTCATCCTAAGCCTTTATCACACATTCATCATGTTTCAAAGAACTCACTGTATCAAACTCTTCTGTTATGAATTTTTCTTCAACTACCTAATCCTCTTCATCTTTGAGTTCAAATCTATCTATCAACCTTTGAATAAAATCATGAAAATAATGTACTTGAATTTGGCCTTGAGTGGTCATAGCTTGGTACCACCAATCATTATTAGCTCCTTCAAGATTCAAGATTGCATATTGAATTTCAACTCACTCCTTCATGGGACTAAGTGTTAAATAGGCCTTCAATTCTTGTAACCATGCTCTAGTTGAGATCAAGATGTCTGATCCATCAAAATTTAGAGCTAAAATTTTATTTATTTTATTCTTGAGTTCCTTTCTACTAGGATTTGGTTGATGCCTATAACCCCTTACAACCAACATTCTTTGCATCTGATTGACATAATAATTGTAAGGGACTAAATTTTTTAATCCTTCATCTTAATTATCATAGGATGCTCGAATGGATGCTAGCTTTATTGAAAATTATTCTATGGGATCGAAAGGAGGATTAGATGTAGAAGGATCACCTTCAGGTGGGAAAATTGACTTGGTAGTTTTAAGAATGATTTTTTGAACCTTTGAAGAGCTTCCTCTCTCCTTCGACAACATTGGATTTTGGAGCTTCTCTACCAACAACCTCATCACTTCTCTTGTCTCTGCAAGACTATCAATAGTTTTTTTTTTAATCCTATATAGATCTTGAAGAGATCTCCTAATAATTTCATCCACATCATCCATCTCTTTACTCTTTGGATTATCAACTTCAATCTTTCCTGAAAGAGGGTTATTAGCAAGCTCTTTTTTTTCTCCCACTGTAAATACCTCTTTTCCCTTTCACTTAGCTAGATAAATATTAGAAAACCCTCATGATGGAAATATCATAGCTTGGATACCATTTTAATATCCCTCAAATTAAAATATTATTTCAAATCTGAAAATCTCTTTTTCAATCAAACTTAAATCAAAGCAAATCATGTATACTGAAATGAACACCAAATTACACCAAGCTGAAATCAAATATTGAGAAATTGAAATGGAATGATATATTTCAGATATTTTCATGAAATTACATCATTTTTTTCATACACATCAGATAAAATTAGTGAACATCTACAAAAAAATACATCACCAAATCTCTAAATTGGAAGCCAAAATTCATATCAGAACTAGAGAAAACTCCACACAAACTCACCTCAAAATTCATACAAATTTACAAATAGAAAATTACATATATGAATACTATAATAACATAAAAATATTCTTCTCAGAATAGAAATAAAATCTTAAACTCAAAAATCTACACTATGCACTCCAAACTGCACCACTATTGCAATCAAAATGGAAAAATAATAAAAAATGAAAAGCTTGAATCAACAAATTGGAAATAACTAGATGAAATTTCTCTTGGAGAACCTCAAAACCATTTTCTTTGAGCCTCAATCCCCCTAGTTTATTATCCCTACAGATTCATCCTTCATTGGTTTACTAGCCTCTAAAAAATCGTCACAACTCATGAGAGAAAACAATGCATAAAATGACTCCTAACTTGGAAGAAAAGAAATAGTATATCAAATCACTACTGACACAAATTTGGGTTCCCAAATCCAACACCCAAGGGAGGGGATCTTGAATTTGAAAGATTATAACTCCTATCGACAATAATAGGTCACCATAAATAATTTAACTCCTGTTGCCAAGAGGAGAATCACCGAATTTGACCATTAACAAGAACCATTAGAAACCCAAACCCAACTTAGTCCCAAAATGATATTTAAAAATATTAATAATTTATCCCTTAGAATGATTTAATTTATTTAAATTTTTAAAATTATATTTCTCATTTCATCCTCCGATCAAGACTTACTATTACAAGCTTACTAAATATTATATTTTAGAAAGGGGACATGACAACTTCCTTCAACCCTAATCTCAATTCACTATCTTCCTTCCTAGAGCTATAGTTGGGCTCTAATACCATGTTGATGGTACCCTACTCTTTGTAGGCTCCCAAAAACTCTACCAAACATGAGCTAGCAGATGGAGAAGGGAGGTTGTGTTATTGGAAGCAACTCACACAACCTTTGTTGAGGTCTAAACAATTGATGTACGCCAATTTTGGGTCTAAGGGGACATAAAAAAGTATGAACAAAAAACTAATATGTAAGTGATAGTATATTGCTGTAGGAACAAAAATAATGCTACAAATGTGTAGGAATATGATATAGGAAAAAAAAACTTATATGCTATGTGTTCTTCACCACATAATAACCAAATCATATACACTCCAACATTCGCATAGGAAATGACACTTTTAGAACATCAAACTTATAAGATTTATCATTCACGAATAAAATAAATAGTCTCAAAAGGTAAATTTTGAGAGAACAATATTCTATTATAATTTAAACTCAAAATACATTTTTTACAATCCTTTACATGGATTTACAAAATCACTAGGAAAAATTGAGATTTTTCTTTTTCTCCTAATGTTCTTTGTCTTCTAGGATCTTATCCTTCTATTCCCTTATTGTTCTCTCTTTGTTATTTTCTACTACTCTTTCCCTCTTCCATTTTTCTATTATGTTCTTCTTCTCAAAATCCCCCAAAATTTGAAAGTTTCCTTCCTCAAAATCTTGTTAGAATTATGAAAAAATCCATAGGATTAAACAACAAAGACACCTTCCATGCAAGAGATCTGCAATCAATAATATGTAATATCCTCAATAAGAAAAAGCTATCGAATTCTAAATTTCAAAGTGATAGTTGAGTGCTATATAGGAGGAACCATAAATGGTAAAGGGGTTAGATCATGACAAGTTTCAACATCTCATGCAATGAGATAGCATGATCTAATAATAACACTCTAGTTAACATAAAAACAAACTCCTAAGTCTAGCTTAAGTGCATGAAAATAAATTAGACTAACAATCAATTAAAATTAATAGCTAATGCATGATTACTCTAACACCCCCTTAAGATGAACTTAGGGAGTATCTAAAAGCCTTAAAAAGGGAATGCATGATGGGTCCTGACAAACAAGTCCTAGTGAAGTACCCATGTACAAACAACCTAATCTCTCACAACTGGAGAAAAGGAGAAAAACTCACGGGAAAAACTCCTCTCCAAAAGAGAGAAAGATTAATAAATGACTGAAAAGACTCCAAACCAAGGTGAAGGACTAAGAAGCCTCCAACCAAAATAATATCCCAAAAATAAGATCATGAAGAATACTTCTAAAGCATGAATAAGTTGCATATAACTGTTGAAAGATGATGGATATAGTGCTGAAATGAATAACCTCTAGATATAGGATTGCAAGAGTGCCCATATGGTAAATACTCCATCTCACCGAAATGCATGGGTAACCAACTGTTGATGTATGTTGCATCTTCCTAGTACATAGGAACAAGAACTAGATATATAGATCACTCAAAAAAAGGAATCAATGAAGCATTAGCACCAATAGTAGAAACTCCCCAATAATTTGAAAAAGGGAGAGCCAAGACAAGTACACTAAAATTGTGTGAAACCAAGAAGTGCATGTAGGATAATATTTGAACGTGAACAAAAGAGTACCTACAAATAAAAGGGTGTGTAAACTAAGGCACACAGACATGAGGCAAGAACCACTAGGATTCACTATTGTCGTGGAAGGGACACTCACTTGACAAAGGTGTGATGGCAAAACAAAATTCCTACACAACCCACCATGACACTTTATATCATATTGTGAGTACAAGATGCACAAAAAAATATGAAAAATTCCCCAAAAGTATACACTATCTAATGGAACTTTATCTTAGTGTGTCTACAAAAGATAAATTACATGCAAAAGATGTTTGCAATGTCTAAATAGGACAAAATAATGGAAATACATGTAGAATAGAAAAAAACAACTCATCCCACATAAATGAAAAGTTTGTAGGAGCTAAGAATTTTTTTTGAATAAAATGTACCTATAGAGAAATATACAAAATAACATGGATGGCTATGAAGATCCCTGAAAGACAATCCCAATACCACTAGAATCACAAAAAACAAAGAAACAAGTAAAAAGTTATGAGCTCGAAAGTGAGAACAACACTTCTGACTCTAACAAGATATAGAGTGCACCACCAACCAAATATAGTGATGAAATCTACACCACTAGAAATTTAACATAATCAAATTTCTAATTATATCTTATTTGCCCAATTTTGATATCGTATGCTCAAGTCATGGCCAAAACAAAAAAATAGCTCCTTTAGGGCCAAAGGGGGCTAGGAAGGGGCCCTATTGGTAGGCCATACCACTTATGTTAGCATGGTGTCATAATTATGTTAGCAAGATATTTCAGGAAAATTCACCTACACTAGCAAAAAAGTTTCGAGTTGTCTGAATATTCTAAAATTTATCAAAATATTCAATTTGATGGAATTGTCAACGAAAGGATATGCTTTGGAATCTTAAAATATTTCATCGGGTTTCAAATTATTATCAGTGGTAAACTATCAACATGGGTACAAGGTCGTCAAATGATGGTGAGTGGCATTGTTGGCAACCACAGTTGCAGGGCTGCTTCAAACAACATGGGGGTGGTCCACTAGCGAAGCACTAGTGGAGCACTTTAAAAAGCGTTGTGTGCCTACCCACTAGGAATTCTTGTTTTTATTTTTTAATTTTTAATCTTCATTTTCAAGGGTCGTACAGGAGCTGTATGACCCCTAGGGTAAATTTTTTTGCCTCAAAAACTCGTGATGGTCAAATTGGACAAATTTATAGTCAAAATTCATCGAATTAGCCTCCTAAACCCAAATGTGAGGTCCTTTTTGCACCAAAGTGCACCTTAAAATTTCCCACATCCAAAAATTACAAAAAATAAATGGATATTCAAGATCTGAAGCCTACAACCCTTGTTGAAGAAAAAACTTGGAAATCAAGAGGGGGTTTGCTGAATCCATGGTCTGATACCATGTTAGAATTGTGTAAAACATGAGCCATAGGATCAAATAATGAAAAAATACACCTTCCACACAAAGAGATGCAAACAATAATATGCAATATCCTCAACAAGAAAAATCTACAAAATTCTAATTTTTTTAGAGTGATAATACAATGAGGATTGAGTGCTATATATGAGCAACCCTAAATGATAAAGGGATTAGATCATGACAAGTTTCAACATCTCATGTAATGAGACAAAATTATCTAATAATAGCTCTTTACTTAACATAAAAAAGTACTCCTAATTTAGTTTAAGTGCATGAGAAAAAATAGACTAATAATCAATTAAAGATTAATTAATTATTAGCTAATGCATGATTATTCTAACAAATCCTATCTAAATATGATGCACAACATTCAAAAATCTATCATAAATTCCCAACTACTTGCGTGTACATTCAAATTTCCTACTCAAGCTTGGTATGTGTCATTTCTCTTGTTGTTGCTCATTAATGAGCTTATATAGCATCATAAATTGTCACCCCTAACAATTTTACACTACCCAAACACCCTATTTTGATTATAACATTAATTTTATTAATAATTTATTGATTTTGTGGCCAATTATAAAAATAAATTAAATCCCCCAACATTCTGACAAATTTTAGGTAAAAACACCTAGACAAGGGTGGTATCGCCCTTGTCCAACCTATTTTGGCTCAATTTTAAATATATTATTATTGACACTTTTATATTTGAAAATCCAATTTCATTCAAGTCGATCTTTCATAATTAATTTTGTAGGAAATAAATAAATGCATATAAATATAAGTCTTTTCCATCATTTGAAATCCTATGCAATCTAGAGAGAAATTTAAATATCAATTGAGAATCCTAAAAAGCAGTCAATGGAATTCAAGGACATAATAAGCAACATTTTACAACACTCTTATCAATCAAGATCATTTTTGCAAGGCATTAGAAAAGAGAAGGAAATTATGAAGAAGAAGCTATTATGATGCAATTATTATGAAGATGTATTGATTTATCCTCTGCATGCTAGCTACAACAATCTATTAGAGTAAAAGCACAAAGATGTGTCACACTTTCAGCCAAATAAATAGTTTTGAACAAAACATTTTTGGCTAGAAAAGTTTCGACCAAATAGGTTTCGAACAAAACCACGTGGCCTATACGTGGCACATAGAGTTTCAGTGGAATATGTTTTGGTTGAATCCAAAAAAAAAAAAAAATCCCTTCGCCGCTTTGAAATTGACTTATTTTATATGTATGGTTTCAATAGAAAGGGTTTTGGTTGAAACCCTTTTCTATTGAAACTATCTATGTGGCATCCTAGTTGGCAGCCAACTCAACTTTTTTTAGAATTTTTTGAAACTTTCAACTCCAACTAAGTGTTTCTTCAATTAAAACAATTTTTTAGAAAAAAAAAACCCTTTTAGAGAGCTCAGAGTGGTGAATCCAAATATATAGTTTTTTTAATATATTTTGATTGGTTTTAATATATTATTATGTTTTAAATAAAGCAAGTAGGTTGTTAAAGCTAAAAAAAGGTTGATTAAAAATTAAAAGAAAAATAGTAAAACATGTTAATTTAAAAAAATATATATATGGTGCACTAGAGGAGAGAATCCTCTTCAAAAGGGTTTAATTTATTTTTTGAAAATGATTAGAAAAGTAGACAATAGTTGATGTCAAATGAAAACTATCAAATTCTAACTAGTTTGACTTTAAAATGTTATTACGAGAAAAATGTACATCAAAATTTCAAAAAAAAATCCATGCACTAGATATTGAAGTTACCTATTTGGAAAAAAATATTTAGGGGAAAATGAATATTTTTTCTATTTGTTTCTTGATGTCAAGTGAATGTCACCTTCACCTAAAATTTTCAGCATTCTAAAACCTACTCTTAAATTGATAAAAAAAAAATCAAAACAATTTTAAAAAAATCTAAAAAATTTTAGGAATAAAATTCATCAATATTTCTACATTTCATTAGTTTACATCATTTTGAAACTCAAAACATAAAGACCACTTTTATGTGGTCGAATTTTAGATTTTTTTTGTTGTTGTTAGCGGATTCCTTTACAAAATGTGACGCAAGTTTGTGTTTTTACCCATTATATTTAATGGACTAACCTATTACAGGTCTTTAATCCATTCAAGTATCCATCAAAAAAAATTTGTGGCAAAAAATGTTGTGGCATCACTTTGATAAAGATTTCATACCATGGTAATATTATCAATTTATCATTTATCATTTTAGTCAATTATTATTTTGGCCTTTGCCCAACCAAGGGCATGCCCTCTTGGTCATCATCATTTGTTGTATATAGAGGTGGAAATACCAAAATAGGGTTTGACTTAGGGAAGTCCCTATATAGCACAACCATTTCCCCTCTTTTCATGTGTGCAAAATAGATTCAAAAGTTTCATCAAGAGCAAGTAATAGCAAACATAGAGTAGACTATAACCTAACTTTTAGAGTTTTTAAATCTCAAAAAGTAGCTTTTCTAGAAAAACATAGTACCACCCCTATCCACTCAATTTAGACTCAAATTTCAATCACAGCTTTCTCCTTGTATCTCTTTCTCAAATTTGCAATTGTTTCAACTATTTCTATTTTGTTTGTGTTATAAATTATATTTTTAGATCTAGGGTTTAAATGTCAAATAGGCTTGTTAAAACACACATCAAAATTATCCTCTTTGCAATTCAAGAGAACCAAACCCTGGGAGTTGGCTCTCCCTGGTAGTAGCTACACAATCATAAAACCCTAGTTGGTTTTGTGTTAGAATACAAAGGGCAAGTTGAAAGAAGTGAATCCTAGTTAATCTAACTCTACAAAGCTCTCGGGTAGATATTCGCTACCCCAAAAAATACAAAATCATATTTTAAATTTTAAAACTTAACAACTCAATACAATGGTGGTGGGGGAATAATAAAAAAATCAGTTTGAAACACAATGCCCCTAGACATCAACATTTCTTGAGAAAGTTATTTACTCTACATTAAGAAGTACATGGAATAAATTGAAGTGATTTATTATATGCTAGAATTAGTTTTTTAGGACTATATGAAACAACTTAATTTAAAACTCATTATGTTAAAGGATTCTTAGGAAAAATATGGTGATTATTAGTGTAATGTATTTTCTTAAATAATACTACATGACAAAGTAGAAACATGATACCTTATGAATAATAGTAATCTAGGTTATGAGATTGTTTTCTTATGATTTATCTTAGGTTTTGAGAATTTAATGGGCATATCCAAATATAACATTTTAATGGTTGAACCTAAACCTAGACCTAAAAATTATACCTTGAATTAAAAGTTAAGTTGATTGTGGATCTCAAAGACAAAACTTAAACTTGGTCTCCTCTTAATAAGAAAACTAAACCTATGGAATATTGGTGAAAGGGGCTAAAATTTCAAGATATATGAAGGTGATATTACATAGTCTTTATTAGGGGTTATAATTTTGTCTTTGTGGATTTAATGATAGGTTGATTAACAAGTAAAGAATCATAATGTCCTAAAATAACATTTCTCAAGTGATTCTTGAGCCAATGAGGAAGATTGTGATGATCAAGTGACACTTGACTTGTGCATGGGAGTTAGACTTAGTCATATAGCATTGAATCAATACATAGTGTTGTCATTGAATGAGTGGAATTTGGCTACTAAACTTGATTTTGGATCAGTCAAATGAGATTTTATGACAACTTGAATTTCATCTGATCAAGAGTTAATTGATACACGCAGTATTTTAGAGGTAGTGTGTCACTCAACTAAACCTATGGTCTTAAGGACACTTTGAACTTCACATGTCAATCTCAATTCTAGTTATATCCATGGATAAGCTTGAGTTTCTAGGGAATCATAGAAGAATAATTGTTCTCTAGATGCTTATGTGTGTCACTAGAGTTTATTACATATCAAATTGGTTTGTGAGAATCATTTATGCATTTTCCCACAAGTTTCTCACCCTTTATAAAATAGGTATAATTTTATGGGTTAGTGAAATTATTTTGATGTGTTGGTTCATATTACCATCTCCTTCATGGTTGGTTCTTAGCAAGTTGAATGAATCTTACTAAATAGATTCTTCATTAAATGCATGACTTGATAGTATATTGTAATCTGGATCATAGTTGGTTGTTGCTAATATTGTACTTGGATATACTAGATGGTATTGGTCAATATGGTACTTACGTAGACATTACACATACAACCTATATCAATGGGTTGGATTTGTTGGATATGGCATTGGCTATGATGTAATATAATCTCATTGCAACTCACATATGTTAATAATATTATAATATGATATATTTATAGTATGTAATGAATGATTAAATTATCTATAATAGAAATGAAAATATTCTTTATATTGAACTTACACTTGGTTTATGTTGTTCATGCTGTATTTAATTATTAAAAGTAAAACTAATTAGAAGTTTTCTTTTATTTTTGGCACACTCTTTGCCATAATAGATCTAGAACATGTCTCTATAAAGGGATGTTATTGATAGATACTATTTAGGATTTTTCTAGGTTAGGATCGTTCTCCTTTAGTCAAACCCATGCTACCAATTCAACAATTGTGCGAAGATGAATGAAGACAACAAGCAAATATGTATTGATGTCAAAGATGGTGATGCAATTTTGATGCTTTATGATACTATGAGTGTATCTTGATTACTTCCTTGATTTTTAGTAGATGTTCTTTTATGATGGATAATGAGTTAAAGGGATTATTGTAAAAACTACACCCTAGCACAGAAGCTATGATTTTTTGCGCTCAGATCGACACAACGATTAGTTGGAGGGAATCACCTTCAATACAAATTTTAAATTTGAATATGTAAATTTTAAGACCATTTCTACATATCATTGAACACAATTAGATTAATTATAAGTTCACAAATTCAACCTAAAATAATGAATAAATAAACTGAAAACTAGAACCAACCTCTAAAATTATATACACATAAAATCAAATCAAATTCAAATTATTTACCAATATTTATAATAAAAAATCACCTCTTATACACTAATCATTACACTATAATCATTACCCTATAAATAACATTATCGAAATGGACCCAAAACAAAAAGTTAGAAAGTGTAGATAATAAGATGGCCCAACATAAGTGCTACCAAACCTACATCAATTATTGGCATACACTATGATTTATTGTTTATATGTTTTTGGAAAAATGGCGATATATGCCAAAAGAGGGATGGCCATTAGGGTTTCTTTCTCTCCAATGGGCCCATTTTTGTATAAATATAACCCCCTTCTACTTTTTTCACCTTACTTCTTGGGATTCCATTATTACACATTTTGAGTATCAGCTATGAACTATGAATTGAAAGGCGACTTTTGAACCGCTTTTGTCGCTCCTAAACCTAACAAAAGTAGGACGTCGAGTCACTTCTTAGTAATCTGTCCTTTCAATCATTGCTTTTCTTCGTGGTTGTCGTTGGAGATGTCAAATGACAGTCGCTTTAAAAAAATGGGTTTTGTGTTGCTGGCACACTAAAATACAAAGAATGCCACCGGATCCCAACGCTGAGCACATCTTCAAAATGCTTTCATGTGATCTTATCTGAATATTCTAGTGCATTATGCGTACCCTCTGCAATCTGACAAATCTGCCAGGTTGGACACTAGCAGTGGATTTAGCTGGCCTCTCCTTATTCCTTGTATACAAATAATAAACTTTTTAGCTCCCCCTTTCATGCGCGTATCAACATCTATATACTATTATGAAAAGCATATTTCTTAGTGGAGTTTAATGTGTGAGAGCACAGCTAGAGCATATATATTGCATACCCTATTGAGATAATCTGACATTGCTAAATTAGGTTTTGAGCTGAAGTGAGAACTAGCTGATCTTAACCAGCAAGATATTCGAAATGGGTCGAGGTGTTTGCAGTGGAGGGGGGCAAAGCTCATTGGGATACCTGTTTGGAGGAGGAGCCTCAGTGCCCACCACAGACTCCCCTTCAAACAATGACAACAAAAAGCCCGTTTCAAATAACTACCATCGTGCAGAAGGCCAAAACAGCGGGAACTTTATCACTGTAAGTTGTTCCATTTTTTATCATGCATATAAACAGTCTAGTGGGTAGTAAGACCAACGTAGTGTTTTCCTAGAATGTAGTAAGTTTTTCTTGAGCTTTCTATTATTCTGGATTCGATCTAAATCCAGAAACAGTCAAATAATAGATTGTGGAAACCTTATAGCATTAGGAGATCTTCTCTAGAATGTAGTAAGCAGTCCAGTGGACAGTAAGACCAACGTAATCTGTTGTATTTGGTGATTTCAGGACCGGCCTACAACAAAAGTGCAGAGTGTACCAGGTGGAGGGTCTTCTCTTGGCTATCTCTTTGGAGGACAGAAATGAGAAGCTCAATCGTCTGTGTGTGTTCTTGATCTAAGATGACTCTTGGATTAGTAATTGTGTAAAAATAATAGTAGTTTTCCTTGAAAGAAATACCCAAATAATAGTCCTGGCAAGTTTCTTCATCTCAATCACTTGAGACATTTGTTTGTTGTAACTTGTATGGCTAGAAAGCACTCCATGTTGGCCATTATGTATTATCTTCTTCATTACGCAAATGTGTTTTAGTTGTATACTTCTGGTACACCTCACCTTCAGCTTTGTAATAATAATCTGATTTGAACTTTCAATAAATTCCAATTTGGACTTGTAAAACTTAACTGTCATGGTTGAATGCTACAAACGAAGCTCTTCTAATATAACTTAAGCACAAGACACTTGCAATTTATATGAGCAAAACAATAATGGAAAAGCTATGTTCCTTGTCACTATGAATCTAGGGATTCCACACAGTCATACAATTTTCTAAATCCATCAAAGACATTTAAACCCCCCCCAAAAAAAAATAGTGAAGGGGATTAAACTAGGTCATGTTAGATTGTAACAAATTTAGCTTTCTAAGCAAAGAATAAATGTCATTTGACAAAAATAATGAGATTCATATATCTTGAAATTTGGAACTATCTAGATAGTTGTGTACAAATTAAAGTAGAATATTATTCTTTGCTATATGATGGGTCGATTTTACTATTTGGATCTAGTTTATGGCTACAAATTTTTCTTGTACTCCAAACTTGATGATTGATGATTTGTAGAACTTTTCCTTTAGTTTCTCAAAACACAAATTGTTAGAGAATGATATTCTTTTTGTAGTCTCAAGGTTTTTATCTCAATCTAGTAGCAATTAAAAATACATTGATAGATAACATGCTTCAAACATTTAAATGAATTTTTAAATGATTGTTAGGTGATTCACATTTACTAGGATGAGTGTGTGATCAGATGTTCTAAATTCATTTCTTGATTTTATAGGTTGAATACAAATGTAAATGATTACTCTTATGATTCTATGTACACTTAGAGGTATCCCCTTACATCTCTTGAAATGGATGCAAATTGATGCCTTTTTGTTCATGAACATAAAAAAAATTAGAAGATTTGTGCATAGTTGTCATGGGAACAAAGTGTAAAATGGGACCAACTAGCTATTTTTTATTTTATTTTATTTTGTAAAGTAGGCATAACCTAATTAAGGCAATTATGTTGGATTAATATTTAGTATAATTAGATTAAAGATTATGATTGGATTAATGTGATTGGACTACAATTGCATGGACATAAACATAATGATAAGTAATATATATGGGGATAGGGGTAAGCAAGGTTAGTATGTGGGCCCAAGTATACAAAACAATACACCATTTATAGTGGTTATATAAATGCATTAAGGCATTACTCTAAGCTAGGCCCAAAAATAAATGAACAAATGCATCAAGGATTATTTTTTACTATTAGATTTTTTCTACATTTTGAGGTGCATGTGAACTTCCATGTATCAGTCATGCATCTCTAAATATGTATCATTCTCAAACATGTATAAAAAAATTAATAAATAGACAAGTTAGTTGTATGAAAAGAATGTTTTTTTCTTCCATGTCCTTTTCTTTCTCATATGTTCTTCTATGAATTCCTACAAGACAAGGGGCAAGAGATTCCTTTAGTATTTTGACTCATAAGATAGATTTAATACAAAAAACAACATTAGTGATCATGTATTCTCATTAATCCAGTTGATTTCTCTCACAAGATGCAATTGATTGAATGAAAATATTGTTAGATTAATCAATAAAAAAAATTAGCATATAAGAATAAATTCACACTAGAATGTATTATGGGATGATATAATCATAATTATGTGATAAATCAATTATGATGGTAATTGTGTAATAACATATAATCACCCAAGCATGTAAGTTATAACAATCATAGCTAGAAGAGTGCATCATGTGATGCATAGTAGTAGATTAGAGATAAAATCAAGGATTAGATCATTCCTCCTATCATAGGAATTTAATATTGGTGGTTTTGTCCTAAATGGAAGATAGAAAAATAATAGACCCAATGTAGCATCCATGACCATGAGTACACATAAGGTAGGATCAATAGGATAAATAGGATCTACGACACAAGGTTGGATATTAGCATGAGACTAAAAAACTATAAGATCAATGGATATTAGAGATAAGATAGATTGATAAGATAGGTGGCACAAAGGCCTAATTGATGGGGAAATCCATAAATATAGCAAGTATGGTTGTGATGTAACTGATATAGATGTAGAAAATCAATTATAATAGTAGATCTTAATATGATTAAAGAAAAATATGATGTCCCTAGGATCAAACTATATGACAAAAGGTGTGATCGTGACGGTACAATTTATAGAACCAAGATAGGAACACATTAATGAAATATAAATAGGCTAATCTAAAAAAACATGATGGGCCCAAATAGTGGTAATGGAAAAAATCAAAGTCTAGATGGAAAAGTGCTAATAGTTAGATTTATATTTGGATTTGGATGGAAAAGTGATAATATTTCAATCTAAACTTTGGAATTCCTTTGAAAAGGTCTTGGTATTACCTTGTATTTAAGGGAAGTGAGAGTCCTAAAAGTTGATAAAAATTTATAAAATCACATTCTTAATTTTTATTATAAAATTTTGTTTGATTTAACCCTTACTATTGATAAAAAAAAATTAAACAAAAAATAATAAATAAAAAGGTTTTATTGAGAAAATCACCACTATTCTAAAAATATAATTCATTCCTTGATACAACTTTAAAACTTGATTATATTTATTTTGTACATAAATTATGTATGCATTCTGGATTGAGAGATATCATCTTGAAATCAAATAGTTGTGTCACACTATAGGCTTTGTTGGTGATAGGTTTTGAATTTCATATTTTTTATAAGAATCGGGTGGGATATTAAATAATTTTTCAATATTTAAAACTTGAATTAGAAAATAATAAGACATTTATTTACAAAAAATATCAAAAAATTAGGTGGGCTATTAAATATTTTATCAATCCGAGTACATCTAACCCTAATTTTATCACTGACAATAGATATCATTAGAGCCTCATGTTGGCTTTGAATTTTAGGAGGTAATTCATGTTGAGGGAAAGTAATATCCAAGTTTGTTGTATTCATGCTATCTAACAAAGGCTACTACATCATTTGGTTTAACAAAAGGTGGTACAAAAATCTTCTAAAAATCCTCTTAAAGCATACCATGGTAGGTAGGTGTCATTTTAATCAAATCACAAAGAGAGATATTGGTTGGAGTACTACAAAGTTGCTTCATAATATCATACTCTTTGTTACTATGTTGAGGAAGACAAGGTGTAGGGGAAAGATATGGTTGAGGAAATAAATAGAGGTTGGAATTTTCTTTGTTTGTTTGTTATATGTGTGAGAAAATACTATTGCAAGTATGGATGTGTTTGGTGGTGTTTTCATTAATGTTGTCATTGATGTCAACACAGTTTGAACAGGTTGATTGCAGATGGTGTTTATATAGTTGAGATACTATATAAGTTCTTAGAGTACATGCATCTATATTTATGAAGTTGTAGTTGTGTCTTTGCAAGTCCTTTTGAGAAAATTTGAGAAATAATGAAGGTAGTGTTGAAGTGTGTTCTGATTATGCTCCAGTATTGTGCTCTTCTTTTCTCCTTTGTTGATCCTATGCCTATGGATATCTGTAGATGTGTTCATAAGCTTCAATGGATAATATATCCTAATTTTTAGCTTCTTGTTCGATGGATAGTAAAAGATATGTTCACCAGTGTGTGAACTGGTTTGTCAAAACTATTTTTTTGTGGATTGGGAGAAATGTTTTGGCTCCACAGTCTTCTAACATTTGGTTTCAGATCTTGTAGATCTAGGAGATAATTCTTTCTAATGGTTTCTATGTTTTGATAAACTTTCTTGTGATTTTGTGCTCTAGAAGACCTACTCCAGAGCTCTTGTATATTTTTTGGTTGGCCCTGTTGGTCTGTTGAAGAGTTTTTTGTGAATGAATTTTTTTTTAATTGTTGTGGATGTACCTAAAGTATTCTCAAAGATGGAAATATGTCTTTTGAAGCATTTTATTTGATCCATATGTGATCATCTTGCTAGAGATGTGTGTACTTCAAAGATCATTGGTGTTTTCATTAGGTTTGGTCGACCTGGTTTCTACACGTTACATTAAGTTTGTGCATTGAATTATGGAAGTGTGTATTCGATACAAGATATTGTTCGGATCCTAAATTAAATATGTAATTGGTTCTCTCTCATTCTTATCCACCCAGGAATGTTGAGTACCCAACCTAGTTTTAATTTGTAAATGAAATTGTATAGCCGACCTTGGAGAATGTTTCTAAAGTTGAAGATGGTATAAAAGAAAATCAAGTTGTAGTGAATTAATCATCCATCCATAATTCAATGCGAGCAAGAGAAGTATGTGAACAAGTGTGAAAAGAAGTGTGTAAGAGTGAATTGAGGTAGTAGGATATGTGCAGGATCATCATGGAAAAAATAGGCCCTTAAGTGCCAATAAAATTGAGAAAATCAAAGTTAAGCAACTTGACGTAAAAATTTGAATAAGTTATCTATATTATTTCAAAAATATGTAAGAATAGAATCTATAGAAAATTGAATCTAGTTTCTAAACTACTAGGTTTATTTTTATTTATTTTAAATCTATTTGGTGAAAATTTGAAATTTCAATATAGTAGTACTTAAATTTCATGGAAAAAATAAGAAGTGGGTGTATGTCTGACCACCCTCACCACAATAAAATGATAATTTTTTTTTATAAGATTTTAGATATAATTAGGGGACTCATGTCCCGATGTGATGCATATTTTTTTGTAATTTTTTTCCAAGTAAATAATTAATTTTGAATTTTTTATTACAACTTTTAAAAAATATAAAAACTTGTATGTTTGACCACCTTAACCTAGTCAAAATTTCATGAAATTCAATTCATTTTTTTTAATCCTATAGTATGTGAAGCATAGAGTGTGACACATTGTTTGGATTCAAAAAATGTGATACCGTTTGAAAGCTATAGATTTTTTTCAATCAACCTATCAATCAAGACTATAGTCATAATTCAAATAGAAAATGAATAATAATAATTTTTTAAATTCAAAGTAAAGCATAATTTATATTGGTGGAAATTTGAGAATCTCCTTTAAAAACCCTTTTCGCTTCATCAATTTTGGGTAAAAAAAAAGTCTTTAGCCACGTGGGCCATCATATCACTTAGATATCGCCAGTTTTTGGCCCATCATGATCCTACACATACCCAATAGTAATTTATTATGCTAGATTCCCAAAAGCTTTGAGCTGAAGGTGTCTACAATATTTTAATCAAAGTTGCGAGTGTGTGGAACCCTTGTGGTGGATCTTTATTTATCTCTTTTTCATTTTTTGTAGGCAGTGAGCCTCTTTTCTGGATAGTGAGTCCTTCTGAAGGCAATGAGCCCTTAATCTAGGTAGTGAGCCTTTGTATATGGTATTGCATTACTACTATACTGTGAGTTAATCCTCACCGTGGTTTTTACCTCATTGGATTTTCCACGTAAATCTAGTGTCTCCAGTGTTTTCTTTCTGTTATTTTCATTTCATGTTCACACTTAATAACAGATTGAAGATAAAGTGGAATTGATTGAGTTTAGAAGTAAATAATTTGATACAACTAATTCACCTCCCCTCTCAATTGTCTTGTACATTTCAATAATTGGTATCAAATCTCTGGTTCCTTGGTGAAAATATTAAACACTTGAGGTAGATTAGATGGCGCACAAGTTGTAGATTCCTATTTTTGATGGAGTTGAGTACAGTGACTGGAAAGAATGAATGCTAAGTTATTTGGTTTCAATTGGTTTCAAGACTTGGCAAGTTGTGGAGACAAAGTATGTTAAACTTGTTGTTGGTCCTTCCTCTACTAATGAGATTGCATCTTATGAGGAGAATGAAAGAGTAAGGTATTCTATCTTCAGTGCTCATCTAGAACTTGAGAATGGAAGATGGAGAAGATATTGCAAGCTATTATCAGAGAGTTGAACTTATAGTAACTAAAATCAAGAATCAAGGTGGTACCATGTCAGATGAAGATATAATTGAGAAGATCTTGATGACCCTATGAGACAATTACAGTGACAAAGTATATGCTCTTCAAGAATCATATGATCCAAAGACATTTACTAAGAAGCATTTATTCGGTGGCTTGACTACATTTGAGATGAGAAAATTTTCAAGATAAAATGAGAAGACTGAAACCTCTTTTAAAGAAATGAAGATAATATTATGAAGATGATAGAGAAGAATTTGAAGCAAATTTCATAAGGAGACTAAAGAAAGGTACTAGTAAATACAAAGGTAAGTTGCCTTTTAAGTGTTTCAGTTGTGGATATATTGGTCATTATGCATCAAGATGTCCTAATGGAACTACACACAAGAAGGGCAAGGAAAATAATAATAATTACAAAGATAAGAAGGATAAGAAGTTCAAGAAGTTGTATTATGTCAAAGAAGATGTAAATTTTTTATGATGAATCCGATTTTGAGGAGGATAAGAATGAATGCTTATTTATAGCTCTAGAAAACAAATCTCTATCTGATAACCCTGGAAGATGTGCAAAGGTATTTGGTTTGAAGAACAAGAAGGATGAAACAGAAGGTACTCTAGTGACTTCTTTTCATGCTAGACAAGATGAAGACTTTGTGGAAATTGGCAGTGGATATTCAAATCATATGACTGGAGATAAGAGTAATTTCACTAAACTTGAGAAGTATCATGGAGGAATAGTTATGTTTGGAGATGACTTTGGTGCTAATATTTCTGGTAGAGGAACAATTATTTTTTATGGAAAACATAACACTGGTGATGTCTACTATGTAAAGGGTTTAAGAGATAATCTCTTAAGTGTTGGAAAAATATGTAGAAATTTTTTTAAGCTTGTGTTTCAGGATAACACTTGTGAGATCAGAAGAGGATCTAGAACTATGGTAGCAATTGCAAGAAGAACTCGTGGAAACATCTATCAAATTAAGGGTGGTCATGGTCAATGTTTTTTTCTTAGATTAATGAGAGTTGGATTTGGCATCGAAGGATGGGACATGTGAATTTTGGTACAATCTGGTCAAGAATAGTTCTAGGGAAGTTGTCAGAGATTTTCCTAAAATAAAAAATCCTTCACATTCAATTTGTAGAAGTTGTCAGTTTGGAAAATAGACAAGAAATAGTTTTAAAGGAAAGGAAAAATCATCTATTAGAATGTTGGAATTAATCCATACAAAACTTTGTGGTCCTAGAAGAACAGGAAGCTTGAATGGTGATAGGTACTTTATTATTTTAATTGATAATTACTCTAGGATGACATGGGTTACATTTCTTAGAGAAAAGGCTCAAGCTCTTGATAGATTCACGGTGTTTAAGGCAAGAGTAAAAAATGAGGCAAACCTGAGAATTAAATTCTTAAGGTCTGATAGAGGTGGAGAATTTACATTTGGTGAGTTCAATGTGTTGTAAATATGGATGTGTTTGGTGGTGTTATCATTGATTTCAACACTGTATAGGTTGAGTGTTTGCCAAGTTCTTTTGAGAAAATTTGAGAAACAATGAAAGTTGAGTTAAAGTGTTTTGTGTATGATCCGGTAATATGGTCCAAATTTTCTCTATGTTGATCTTATGCCTATGCGAATCTCAATGTTTTTTCATGAACCTAAAATGATTCTCTATTATGAGTTTTAGCTTCTGGGTTGATGGAGAATAAAAGTTATGTTCACCGGTGTGTGAACTGGTTTGTGGATTTATCTGGTTGTGGATTGGGAGAAATTTTTTGGATCCACAATCTTTTGGAATTTGGTCTCAGATCTTGTAGATTTGGGAGATCACTCTTTGTGATGGTTTCAGTGTTCTGGCAAAGTAGTATGTGTTTTGGCTCTTTAGAAGACCTTCTTGAGAGCTCTGGTATCTTTACTCATTGTCTTGATTGGATTGGTGAAGTTTTATTTGTGAATGAAGTTTGTTAATGTTGTTGCGGATGTATCCAAGTTATTCCCAGAGATGATAAAATATCTTCTGAAGTGTTTTGTGAAATCCGCGTGAGATTATCTTGTTGGTGATGCCTGTACTTCAAATTTTATCAATGTTTTCATTATGTTTGGTTAACCTAGTATTTGCACGTTACATTTTGCATCAATTTGAGAAAGCATGTGTGTGATCCAAGATGTTTTTTGGGTCCTAAATTAAATATGTAATTGGTCCTCTCACATTCTTATCCACCGTGAGAATGTTGAGTATCCGACCTTGTTTTAATTTGTAATTTGAAATTGTATAGCCGACCTTGATGAATGTTTCTAAGGTTGAAGATGATATAAATGCGAATCAAGTTGAAGCGAATTGATCATCCATCCCCTTCGATTCGAGAAAGTAAAGAGTGTGTGAACAAGTGTGGAAGAGAGAATTGCAACAACAATAATTTATTGCATATATAATCTTCAGATCGAGTTGCAAAGTGTGTGGAGCTCGTAGTGGTGGATATTTATCTATTTCTTTGTAATTTCTATAGGTAGTGAGCCTCTTTTTTTGGATAGTGAGTCCTAATGTAGTGAGCCCTTAATCTGGGTAGTGAGCCTTCATATCTGGGCAGTTAGCCCTCATGTAGCGATCCTGTGTATCCAGTTTTGCATTCTACAATTATATTGTGAGTTAATCCTCATTGTGGTTTTTCCCTCATTGGTTTTTTCACATAAATATAGTGGCTCTGGTGTTGTGTTTCTATTATTTTCATTTCATGTTTATACTTAATAACATATTGAAGTTAAAGTGGATTTTTTTAAGTTTATAAGTAAAAGAATCGATACAACTGATTCAGCCCCCCTCTTAGTTGTCTTGTGTTCATTTCAACAGTTGGTATCAAAGCTTTGGTTCCTCGATGAAAATATTAATCGCTTGAGGTAGATCCAATGGTGCACAAGTTGCAGCATCCTATGTT
This sequence comes from Sequoiadendron giganteum, assembly GCA_007115665.2. Classification (NCBI taxonomy): domain Eukaryota; kingdom Viridiplantae; phylum Streptophyta; class Pinopsida; order Cupressales; family Cupressaceae; genus Sequoiadendron; species Sequoiadendron giganteum. Next base: position 21,714,765 of record CM021106.1, on the reverse strand, counting down.
TGATGGAGCTAATTATAGTGACTGGAAAGAACATATGAGAATTTACATGATTTCAATTAGTTTTAATACCTGTAAAGTTGTGGAGATGAAGTATGTGATTCCAATAGCTAGTCCTTCCACTATTGACGAGGTAGTAGCTTTTGAAGAGAATGAAAAAGAGAGTTTTTCTATCTTTAGTACATTGTCTAACACTAAAAGATCAAAATTTATTTCCTTAGCTACTGTAAATGAAATGTGGAAAAAATTGAAAGACAATTATGAAGGAAATGAGAGAGTAAAGTTGTCAAGGAAACTAACTGCTAAGCGAAAATTTGAGAGTCTGAGAATTGAAGATGGAGAAGACATTGCAAGCTATTATCAGAGAGTTGAGACTATAGCCACTAAAATCAAGAATCAAGGTGGTACCATGAAGGATGAGGATATAATTGAAAATATCTTGATGACCTTACTAGACAATTACAGTGACAAGGTTTATGCTCTTGAAGAACAATATGATCTGAAGATATTCACTAAAGAACATCTATTTGGTGTCTTGATTACATTCGAGATCATAAAATTTGCAAGAGATAAGGATAAGATTGAGACAAACTTTAAAGCCTTGAAGATAGGAGATGATGATGATGATGATGATACAAACGATCTAGAAGCTAATTTCACAAGGAGATTGAAGAAAGGTACTGGTAAATACAAAGGTAAGTTTCCTTTTAAATGTTTCAACTATGGAAATATTGGTCATTATGCATCAAGATTTCCTAATAGAGCTACAAAAAAGAAGAATAAGGATGGTAATAACAATAATTACAAGGATACAAAGGATATGAAGTTCAAGAAGTTGTTTTATGTCAAGGAATATGTAGGAATTTGTTATGATGAATATGACCTTGGGGAAGATAAGGATGAAGTCTTGTTTCTAACTCTTGAAAAGAAATGTGGAAAGGAATCTGGTCCAAAGAACAAGAAAGATGAAGAAGAAGGTACTCTGGTGACTTCTTTTCATGCTTGATAGGATGAAGACTTTTGGGTAATTGACAGTGGATGTTCAAATCATATGATTGGAGATAAGAGTAAGTTTACTAAACTTGAGAAATATGATGGAGGTATAGTCATGTTTGGAGATGAATTTGGTGCTAAGATTGTTGGTAAATGAACTATTAGCTTTGATGGAAAACACAATATTGATGATCTTTACTATGTAAAGGGTTTAAAACATAATCTCTTAAGCATTGGAAAAATGTGTAGAAAAGTTTTTAAGCTTGTGTTCCAAGATAACACTTGTGAGATCAGAAAAGGATCCGGAACCTTGGTTGCAATTGGAAGAAGAACTCATGGAAATATCTATCAAATTAAAGGTGGTGATGGACAGTGTTTTGTTTCACAGATTAATGAGAGTTGGTTCTGACATAGGAGAATGGGACATATGAATTTTGATAATATGGTTAGAATCAGTTCTAGAGAAGTTGTGAGAGATCTTCCTAGAATCACAAATCCTTCTAATTCAATCTACAGAAGTTGTCATATGGGAAAGAAAACAAGAAGCAGTTTCAAAGGAAAAGATCAATCTTCTACTGGAATGCTTGAGTTAATTCATACAAACCTTTGTGCTCCTATAAGAATAGGTAGCCTAAATGGTGATAGGTACTTTATTATTTTAATTGATGATTACTCTAAGATGACATGGATTACATTTCTTAGAGAAAAATCTTAGGCTCTTGATAGATTCAAGGTGTTTAAGGCAAGAGTAGAAAATGAGGAAAATATGATAATTAAGTGCTTAAGATCTAATAGAGGTGGAGAGTTTGCATCCAGTGAGTTCACTGCATTATGTGAAGAGCATGACATTTAAAAATACATTATTATGCTTCTAGAACCCCGCAACAAAATGGAGTTATAGAGAGAAAGAAGAGAATTGTACAAGAGGTAGCTAGAACCATGATGAAATAATCAAATGTTCTTGATGTGAATTGGAGAGAAGATATTCACATTGTTGTTTACATTCTTAACCAAGTTCAAATTAGAGGTAACAAAACTAAGACTCCTTATGAGTTATGGATTGGTAAGACTCCTACTGTGAAATACTTTAAGGTATTTGGTATTAGATGTTACATTAGAAGAGATGAAAATATTGGAAAATTTGATGCTATATATGATGAAGGAATTTTCCTTGGTTATTCTAATAACAAAAAGGAATACAAATGTTTTAATAAGAGGCCGAGAAAAATCATTGAAAGTACAAATGTGAAGGTTGATGAAGCTATGTATAGACCAATGGAGATAACTGAAGTTGAACCTGATGAGCCTATTTGTGAGAAATTACAGGAAGAAGAAAAGGATGAAAAGGAAGAGAAAGATCAAAGTGAAGAAGAAGAAATTTTGGAACCTGCACCTAAGACTCCTAAATATGTTCAGAGAAATCATCCATAGGATTAGATAATTGGAGACAAAAGTATAGGAGTGAGGACAAGAAGAAAAGTGGTTGAGGTAAACTTGTGTTTACTTTCTAAGATTGAATCTAAGACTGTGAATGGAGCATGTAATGATGAAAGTTGGATGAGAGCAATGGAAGAGGAACTATGGTAAATAGAGAAGAATGAGACTTGGGAACTAGTCCCTTGACCTGCAAACAAGAATGTGATTGGTTCGAAATGGGTGTTTAGAAACAAATTAAAGAATATGGTGAAGTAGTTAGGAATAAATAAAGACTGGTGTGTAAAGGATATTCATAGGTTGAAGGCATAGATTTTGAAGAAACTTTTGCACCTGTTGCAAGAATAGATGCCATTTGTATGTTCTTGGCATTTTTAGCCCATAAAGACTTCAAGGTATATCAGATAGATGTTAAGTCTACTTTTTTGAATGGGGAATTGGAAGAATAAGTATACATGGAGAAACCAAAAGGTCTTTTACTATCAGACAAATTGAACATGGTTTGTAAATTGAAGAAAGAGTTATATGATCTGAAGCAAGCTCCTAGAGCTTGGTATGCTAGGTTGGATAAGTACTTGACAAAGCAAGGATTCAACAAAGGGTTCGTAGACAATAATCTTTACTTCAAGGTTGAGAAAGTTAATTAGACTAACAAAGGGATATTCTTTTCACAATCTAAGTATGTTAGGGAATTGTTGAAGAAGTTTAGAATGGATGATTCAAAATTGGTTTGTACCCCTATGGTAACTGGTTGTAAGTTGAATAAGGATGATAAATCTACTAAAGTTGATCAAAGCACGTAAAAATCCATGATTGGTGGATTGTTGTATCTTACTACTACTAGACCTGACATTATGCATGTAGTATGTTTAGTTGCAATATTTCAAGCAGAACCGAAGGAAGCATATGCTACAACTATGAAAAGGATATTTAGATATCTTAAAGGAACTCCAAATTTTGGGATATGGTATCTGAAGGACAATGATTTTACATTGAATTCCTACATTGATGTTGATTGGGTTGGATGTGTAGATGATTGAAAGAGTAGAAGTGGAGGAGAATTTTTTATTGGAGGAAGATTAGTTGCTTGGTTGAGTAAGAAACATGATTCAATTTCTTTATCCATTGTAGAAGCAAAGTATATTGTAGCAACATCCTGTTATACACAATTACTGTGGATGAATCAAACTTTGATGGAAATAGCTATGGTGAGTGATGAACCTACTGCTATATTTTGTGACAATACAAGTGCTATAAACATATCAAAGAATCTGATGATGCATTCTAGAACAAAGAACATATCTATTAAGTATCAATTTTTTAGAGAGAAAGTGTTGAGGAATGAAGTTAGAGTTGAATATGTGCCTACCAAAGAATAAGTTGTAGACATATTCACTAAGGCCCTTCCAGACGATACTTTTGAGTATCTTAGAGGGAAATTAGGGGTTTCTTCCCCTCCTTCTTTGAATTAAGTGCATCTAGTCGTGCATCAGTCCAGTGGATTCACAAACTTCTTTGTTTTGGACTGATGATTGAGGTCTACTCCTCAGGGGGAGTAGAGAAGAGCATTGTTGCAGTATATGTTGTGGGTGTACTCCTTAGGGGGAATGAACAAATATTTATATGGAAAGAATTTCCTTTTTCATTGATTTCAAATGGTGAGAGATCATGTGAAAATTTTATGCTTGGAAGGTTGTCGCTTCTGAAAAATCATGTAGGATATGGGAGAGAGATCATTTTATTTTTTATGCTTGGTAGGTTGTCGCTTTTGAAAAAATCATGTAGGATATGGGAGAGAAACATTTTTTTTTTTATGCTTGGCAGGTTGGTTTTTCACATCATGTGTTGCCATAAATGACAAAGGGGAAGTTTGTTGCAAGTATGGATGTGTTTGGTGGTGTTGTCATTAATGTTGTTATTGATGTCAACACTATATAGGTTGAGTGTTTTCCTTGAGTTATTTTGAAAAAATTTGAGAAACAATGAAAGTTGAGTTAAAGTGTGTTCTTTGTATGATCCGATAATGTGGTCCATTTTTTCTCTATGTTGATCTTATGCCTATGCGGATTTGAAGATGTGTTCATTAGCTTAAAAGGATACTCTATTCTGAGTTTCAACTTTTAGGTTGATGGAGAGTAAAAGTTATGTTCACCGGTGTGTGAACTAGTTTGCAGAGTTATCTAGTTGTGGACTATGAGAATTTTTTTGGCTCTGTAGTCTTCTAGTATTCGGTATCAGATCTTGCAGATCTGGGAGATCACTCTTTGTGATGGTTTCAATGTTCTGGAAAATTTGTATGTGTTTTGGCTCTCTGGAAGAACTACTCGAGAGCTTTGGTATCTTTACTGGTTGTCCTGATTGGATTGGTGAAGTATTCTCTGTGAATGAAGTTTGATAATGATGTTGCGAATGTATCTGAGTTGTTCTTAGAGATGATAAAATGTCTTGTGAAGCGTGTTGGGAAATCCACGTGAGATTATCTTGTTGGAGATGCATGTACTTCAAATTTTATCAATGTTTTCATTAGGTTTGGCTGACCTAGTGTTTGCACGTTACATTATGCTTTTGCATCAATTTGAGAAAGTGTATACATGATCTAAGATGTTGTTTGGGTCCTAGATTAAATATGTAATTGGTCCTCTCACATTCTTATCCACCGCGGGAATGTTGAGTAGCCAACCTTGTTTGAATTTGTAATTTGAAATTGTATAAACGACCTTGATGAATTTTTCTAAGGTCAAAGATGGTATAAATGTGAATCAAGTTGAAGCGAATTGATCATCCATCCATCATTCAATTCGAGCAAGTAAAGAGTGTGTGAACAAGTACAAAAATCAGAGTGTGTAAGAGCGAATTGTAACAACAGTACTTTATTGTATATATAATCTTTAGATCAAGTTGTGAAGTGTGTGGAACTCCTAGTGGTGGATATTTATCTATTTCTTTGTAATTTATGTAGGTAGTGAGCCTCATTTTCTAGAAAATGACTCCTAAGGGAGTGAGCCCTTAATTTGGGTAGTGAGCCTTCATATCTGGGTAGTGAACCCTTAGGCAATGAGCCTATGTATCTGGTTTTGCATTGTAATAAATTGTGAGTTAATTCTCACCATGGTTTTTCCCTTATTGGGTTTTCCACGTAAATCTGGTGTCTCTGGTGTTGTATTTTTGTTATTTACATTTTATTTTTACATTTAATTATAGATTGAAGTTAAAGTGGAATTGTTTAAGTTTATAAGTAATAGAATTGATACAACCGATTCAACCAATTGTCTTGTGTGCATTTCAACACAATAAATTCTATGAAGAGCGTGGCATAAAGAGATATTATTTTGCAACTAGAACCCCTCAACAAAATGGATTTGTGGAAAGAAAGAACAAGAGTGTTCAAGAGGCTGTCAAAACTATGATGAAAGAAGAAAATGTTCCTGATGTGTATTGGAGAGAAGCAATCCACATTGATGTTTACATTATTAACAGAGTTCATATCATATGTAACAACACTAAGAATCCTTATGAGTTATGGAATCGTAAGACTCCTACTATTAAATACTTTAAGGTAGGGTATGTTCAAGATCATCATGGAAAAAATAGGCCCTTAAGTGGAAATAAAATTCAGAAAATCAAAGTTAGGCAACTTGATGTATAAATTTGAATAAGTTATCTATATTATTTCAAAAATATGTAAGAATAGAATCTGTAGAAAATTGAATATAGTTTCTAAACTAATATGTTTATTTAAAAAAATAAAAATCTATTTGGTGAAAAATTGAAATTTCAATGCAGTAGTACTTAAATTTCAAGGAAAAATAAGAAGTAGGTGTTTGTCTGACCACCCTAACCACAATAAAATGATAATATTTTTTTATAAGATTTTAAATATAAGTAGGGGACTCATGTCTCGATGTGATGCATATTTTTTTTAAATTTGTTTCCAAGTAAATAATTAATTATGTTTTTTTTATTACAAATTTAAAAAAATATAAAAACTTGTATGTCTAACCACCTTAACTCGGTCAAAAATTCATGAAATTCTTTTTTTTTTAATTCTATAGTATGTGAAGCATAGAATGTGACACATGTTTCAAATTCCAAGAATGTGATACTGTTTGAAAGTTATAGGTTTTTTTCAATCAACCTATCAATTAGGAATTTAGTCGTAATTCAAATAGAAAAAGAGTAATAATTATTTATTAAATTCAAAGTAAAACATAATTTATATTTGTGGAAAGCTGGAATCTCCTTTAAAAACCCTTTTCGTTTCATCATTTTTGGGTAAAAAAAGAACTTGTCAGCCACATGGGTCATCATATCACTTAGATATTGTCACTTTTTGGCCCATCATGATCCTCCACATACCCGGTATTTCAAATTAGATCTTACATTAGAAGAGATGAAGAAAATCTTAGAAATTTTGATGCTAGATGTGATGAAGGAATTTTTCTTGGATATTCAAATAACAACAAGGCATACAAATGCTTTATCAAGAGGTTGAGAAAAATTATTGAAAGTGTTAATGTAAAGTTTGAAGAAGCTATGTATGGACTAGCGGAAATAACTGAAGTTGAACTTGATGATCGTATCTATGAGAAATTACAAGAAGAAGAAAATGAAGACAAAGAACAAACTGATGAAGAAGAAATTATGGAACCTGCACCTAAGACTCCTAAATATGTAAAGAGAAATGATCTGGAGGAACAGATAATTGGAGACATAATTGAAGGATTGAAGACAAGAAGTAAAGTGGTTGAGGTAAACTTGTCTTTACTCTCTATGTTGCCAAAAAGTGTAGCCTTTGACACTTTTTCACTCATTTGGGATTTTACCTTGGATTTTGGCCTTGTTTTGCCTAGATCTAATGTTGTAATGTGGCCAACACATTCACATTAGGATTGAAAGATTGCAAATCAATAAACAATCCAACAAAGTTCTACAAAGGTGTTGTGAAGTGTTGTAACACATTTCCTCACTTTTCTAGGACTTTTCTACAATAATTCACCTAAATTACCCCTTTCCAAGCCTTAGTCTAAAGTGTTGTAAGGTGTTGTAATAGACCCTCACACTTTTCTAGGCTTATCACCACTAAGTTAACCCTTTTTAATGCTAATTTTTCTTCTTTATGTACTTTTAGGCCCGACTTAAGTGTGTTTCAGGAAGCAAAGCTGATAAACATTATTTAACACCATTTAATTCTCGAACACCACTTGAAATTTTCCAAGTGAACTAGGTCACCACCTTGGGCAACCTAGTCCCTTTTGACATAAATTTTAAATTTAAGACACAAACCTAATGGGAATTTTCCTCCAAAACCCTAGTGTCGGCCTATCATGTTGCATTTTTGGGAAAATTAGGGTTTAGCTTGTATAAGTAAGGGTTTTCATCCTTATTTTGACCCCCCTAACATAATTTCATCTTCACAAGCACTCTTGCACTCCAATATTCACAAGCAAGCATTTGAGCACTAAGCACTTCAAGCAACCTCCATTGGAGTTGGTTCTTGCATGCTATAGACTTCAACAACTAATGGTTTGGTAAGTCTTTGAATTCAGTTCATCAGTCAATCATAATTTCCTTTCTTTGTTTCTCATTTGGGTTTAGTTACCATCAAAGAGGTTTGACTAAGGCAAACCCCTAATCTCTAACCCTAACATTATCTTTGTCTTTGCATGTATGCTTGTAGGTGTGTATGCAGATTTAGCAAGGTTCAAAGTATTGAAAAGGGTACAATCATTCCATTCAAGTCAACTCAAGACACCAAACCCTAGGAGGAGCAAAAGGACAAGTTGTAGGTCATTTTTTGGAGATTCAGACACGAGCTTCTATAGAGAAGGAAAGTACAAGTCGGGACCCATAGAATCAAAACCTAAATATTTTGAAAGTACTTGGAGGACTAGGTTACCATCATTGGCAACTTTATCAATGTACCAGGCCTAAAAATGTTTTTTGACTTTTCTAGATACCCTTTTCTCTGAAACCCAGTTTGGTAGAATTTACTGACAGAAGGACTAGGTTTCCCATTCTGGCATAAGTGTCCCTCTACAGGTTTCAAGAAAATTCATGAACATTCTGGGGCTTCTCATCTGCAACTCTCCATTTCTAGGTGCACAATCTCTAAGCTTTCCCATTTCCTTTCACTTTTGCATACATTTAGGGAATTTATTTTAGCTTGCATTTAGTTTACATTTGCTTTCACTTACATTTCATAGTTAGCTTAGTTTCATTTAGCTACACCTTCTCACACACAACAAAACCCTATCCAACCCCTTCCTTTCAATTCAATCACCCAAAATAAGCATGCCATCAAGGTGAAAGAGTGTCATTCCTAAGCCCAAGTGCCCCTTAGGTGAAAAACCCTAGGAGCCTAGTAAGGGAATCCTCTTTCCCTTGGTAGCCATATTCATTTTTGGTGGTTCAATCTCTAATATAGAACCTAAGACTATGAGTCAAGCATGTAATGATGAAAGTTGGGTTAGAGAAATGAAAGAGGAACTACATCAGATAGAGAAGAATGAGACATGGGAACTAGTCCCTAGACCTGCAAACAAGAATGTTATTGATTCAAAATGGGTATTTAGAAACAAGATGAATGAAGATGGTGAAGTGGTAAGGAATAAAGAAATAATTTTATGAAAAGGATATTCACAGGTTGAAGGAATAGATTTTGAATAAAAATTTACACCTGTAGAAAGAATGGAGACCATTTATATGTTCTTGGAATTTTTAGCTCATAAAGACTTCAAAGTATATCAGATGGATATCAACTCTGCATTTTTGAATGGAGAACTAGAAGAAGAAGTATATATGGAGTAACCAGAAGGTTTTCAATTGTCAAAAAAACCAGAGATGGTTTGTAAATTAAAGAAGGCATTATATGGGCTGAAGCAAGCTCCTAGAGATTTTTATGCTAGATTGGATAGATACTTGACAAAGCAAGGATTCAGCAAAGGGTCCGTAGATAGAAATATTTACTTCAAGGTTGATAAAAACAAGATGTTGATAATTGTGGTATATGTTGATGACATCATCTTTGGTGGAAATGAAGGTATGTGTAAGACATTTGTTGAAGAGATAAAAATATAATTTGAAATGTCTATGATTGGTGAATTAAATTTCTTCCTTGGAGGAAGATTAGTTTTAGGGTTGAGCAAGAAACAAGATCCAATTTCTTTATCCACCACATAAGTAGAGTATATTATAGCAGCATCCTACTCTACACAAGTACTTTGGATGAAGAAAACCTTGATGGACATAGGTGTGGTGAGTGATGAACCTATCTCTATATTTTGTGACAATACAAGTGCTATAAACATTTTGAAGAATCCAGTGATGCATTCTAGAACAAAGCACATATCTATAAAGTATCACTTGTTAAAGGAGAAGGTATTGCAGAAGGAAGTTAGACTTGAATATGTACCTACTAAGGAAAAAATTGTTGACATATTCACTAAGGCCCTTCTAAAGGACACCTTTGAGTATCTCAGAGGGAAGTTAGGGGTTAATGCCCCTCCTTCTTTGAACTAAGTTCACACGGAAGTGCATTAGTTTAGTGGATTCACAAACTCTTTTGGTTTGGACTAATGATTGAGGTCTACGCCTCAGGGGAAGTAGAGAAGTGCATTGTTGCAATAAGTGATGTGGATGTACTCCTAAGGGGTAGTGAACAAAGATTTTTATGGCAAGAGTTTCCTTTTCTATTGATGTCAAAGGGGGAGAGAGTTCATGTGAAAATTTTATGCTTGTGTAGGTTGTCACTTCTAAAAATCATGTATGTTACATTTTTCATGGTTTTTTGCATCATATGTTTCCATCAATGACAAAGGGAGAGATTGTTGCAGGTATGGATGTGTTTGGTGGTGTTTTCATTAATGTTTTCCTTGATATCAACATGGTTTAGGTTGATTTTAGATGGTATTTATATAGTTGAGATATTGTAGAAGTTCTTAGAGTACATGAAGCTATATTTATGAAGTTGTAGTCGTGTCTTTGCCAAGTCCTTTTGAAAAAAAAAGAGAAATAATGAAGGTAGTGTTGAAGTGTGTTATGATTGTTCTCTAGTATTGTGCTTTGTATTTCTCTTGTGTTGATCCTATGCCTATGTGGATATGTAGATGTGTTCATAAGCTTCAAGGGATAATATATCCCAAGTTTTAGCTTTTATATATGTTCACCAGTGTGTGAACTGGTTTGGAAAAACTATCTGTTTGTGGACTAGGAGAAATGTTTTGGCTCCGTTGTGTTCTAAAATTTGGTTTCAGATCTTGCGGATCTAGGAGATGATTCTTTCTAATGGTTTCTATGTTTTGAAAAAATTTCTTGTGATTTGGCACTTCAGAAGACTTGCTTTAGAGCTCCTATGTTTTTTTGGTTGGCTTGTTTGGTCTATTGAAGAGATTTTTGTGAATGATTTTTTTTTGTACAATTGTTGTAGATGTACTCGAGGTATTCTCTGAGATGGAAATATGTCTGGTGAAGTGTTCTATATGATCCATGTGTGATCATCTTGTTGGAGATGGGCTTACTTCAAATATCATTGGTGTCTTCATTAGGTTTGGTTGACCTGGTGTCTACACGTTACATTAAGTTTGTGCATCAAATTGAGGAAGTGTGTTTTTGATCCAAGATGTTGTTTGGATCCTAAATTAAATATGTAATTGGTTGTCTCTCATTTTTATCCACTGTGAGAATGTTGAGTAGTTGACCTAGTTTGAATTTTTAAAAGAAATTATATAGTCAACCTTGGAGAATGTTTCTAAGGTTGAAGATGGTATAAAATAAAATCAAGTTGTAGTGAATTGATCATCCATCAATCATTCGATTTGAGCAAGAGAAGTGTGTGAACAAGTGCAAAAAGTAGAGTGTGTAAGAGTGAATTGAGGCAGTAGTACTTTATTAGATTCCCAAAAGCACTGAGCTAATGGTGTCTACAATCTTCTAATCAAAGTTGTGAGTGTGTGGAACCCTTATGGTGGATCTTTATTTATATCTTTTTCATTTTCTATAGGCAGTGAGCCTCTTTTCTAGACAACGAGTCCTTCTTAAGGCTATGAGCCCTTAATCTGGGTAGTGAGCCTTTGTATTTGGGCAGTGAGCCCGCTAGTAGTGAGCCTTTGTATCCGATATTGCATTACTACTATACTGTGAGTTAATCCTCATCATGGTTTTTCCCTCATTGGGTTTTCAATGTAAATATGGTGTCGTTGGTGTTTTCTTTATGTTATTTTCATTTCATTTTCAGACTTAATAACATATTGAAGATAAAGTGGAATTGATTAAGTTTAGAAGTAAATAATTCAATACAACTGATTCACTCCCCTTCTCAGTTGTCTTTTGCATTTCAACAAATACATGATAACTTGGTTGTTGAAAACACATTTTGGTGTTTATATCTATTTTGAGTAAGTTTCTTTGTAAATTTTAGGATATGGACCAAAGGTTGAGATTGATTTGTAAGAGGTCCTATAATGACAGGAGGTATAATAATTAGTTGTGGGTTTACAATTTCAACTAGTTTACAATAATAAGTCTTATTATTTTCTAATTCAAGTTTTAAATATTGATTGATTATTTTAGGTTGAGAATAATTTTTAAGTGGTCCTATAATGAGAGGAGGTACAATAAGTTGTGGGTTTACAATTTCAACTCATTTTTGTTGCTCTCCCAATATCTCTCCTACTTGGGAGGATATCTTGGTAAAATATCTTATTTTATTGTGTTTTCTATTTTTGCATTCAAAAATATTAGAGGTGAATTTTCTGCAACAATTGACAATCATGTGGATTCTTAATTGTTGAGCTATACCATTTGGGATTCGAGCAAGTTGAGTGGTGCAGGAGCACCTAGTTTCTCATGCCCAAGAGGGGTAAAAAGTTAATGTTTTATTTTATTTAAGTTCTTAATATATAATAATGTCTAAGAAAACCATTTTAAATGTGTTGGAGTCTATTTTAGGTCGCTAGGTGGGTTGGAGTGCCAAGTTGCATAAGTTGTCAATTTTACAAATATGTTGTTATTGTTGTAAAAGTGCAAAAATAGGGAATATAAAGAGTCATCGGTTGTAAATGAGGAAGTTGAATAGTTGAAACTTGAAAAATCAGTTGTGAACCATTCGAAAAGGTTGGGAAAGGTTTAAAAATTAATTTTATTCGAACAAAGGGTTGGAGAACATGTAATGAAAATTTTGATGAAGAATTAAACATAATTTTTTGAGCTTTACCACGTTTTTTCTTGTTCTCTTGATTTTGTATGGTCTGTATGGAATTTTTATGACCTAAAAATTATTATATCTTGTAGAGGAATGAATCAAATTTCATTTTCAACTAGTTTGGTGGTTTTTCATTGAGTTTGGAGAAAGTTGTAGGTGATTTACTGAAACCTGTCCAAAACATTAGTTAGGGTTTCTAATGGACTTCAAAATGTAATTTCTCACCATTCCCAGAGTGGAAATATATTAAATTTTGTGAGATGAAGTATTTATATGTATATTTACTTAATAAAATATTTTAGGTTCTATGGTTTTGATTGGCACATGCTTTAGTGATGCCCTAGGTCGGATTTCCTTATGTTTTAGATCTAATTGGTAGAATAAAAGTCAATTTTTGAAGGGGTCTGTACAAACTAACCTACCTTGATTCTGAGATATGTTGTATAAATCCCAAATGGGTATCTATAACTATGTTTACATTTTGGAAATCAAGTCTTCACTAAAATTTATGGCCAAGAACCCTAATTTGCTGCCCCCATGTTTTATGTTTTAAAGATTGAAGGCTTGTGATGAAAAACCCACCAAATTAGGGTTATAGAGTTGCATAGTTTTTTTTATTGAGTTAATTTTGAGTTCATCAACCCCACTCTACATCAAATTTGGATCAAAGCCTAAATATCTAGGAAAGAATTTTTTTTGGAGTTTATGTGTTATCTTTTTGCAGGTTGAAGCAAGAACTTGGATGCCAAAAGACTAGGTAGTGAAGAAAGGAAGAAACCTAGGTGAGGTATCATGAAGACATGAAGAAGTAAGCTAAAAGATAATTTATTGAGAAAAAAAATGGATGTGTTGAGGAGAATAGTTTGTGGAGACTTGGAGAGTAAGGAGACACCAAACAAGAAACTAGTGATGAGAAAAGAGAGAAGTGAGATAAAGAAGAAAAATGAGAAAGAAGAAGTAAAAGCCTAGAAAGAGATAATGGAGTTGAGGCACACCTTGGAAGAAATAGAAAAATAATGGAAAAATAATGGAACTTGAGATGTAATAGTTTCTTGAGAGAGAAAACCAAGAAAAAGGTTGGCATTGGCCAATAAGGAAGAAGGCTAAATGGCCTATCACGAAGATTATTCTAAAAAGAAGAAGGAAAGAGAGGGAAATAGAACCAGACCTTGGAGAGTATTTGATGATGGTGGAAGAGCCTAAGACATATGAGGAAGAGGAAAAATGTGAACACAATGGGTCCCTTGAGACTCAACATGTTATTTCTAACAATATTTGTGAGTATGTTTTTGAAGGTGCAACAGATGAAAATGAATATGGAAAAGGGTATAAATAAAAGGGATAAGTGAATACAGTGTATGCAGTTTGTTATGAACTTTATGGTGCAGAAGATGTTACAAAAACAATAGAGGTAATGGGTTCATTTTTTGATTTTATGGATGATGAATATGTTGACATATTGTATTGGAATGATGAAGATGAAGACATAGATGGTGGTACTAAAGCATATGAATGAGAACTCAAATTTTGGTACCTTGAAGTTGAGAAGATGCTCCATAAGAGATGGTACAACAAGAATAAAAGGGATCCAAGGAAAGTTGTAGAAATGAAGGACGAGTTGCCAAAGAATTAGAAGACCAAGAAATGAGAGAATATTTGTACACAAGACTTCACTAAAATTTATGGCCAAAAAATTCAATTTGTTGCTCCCATGTTTTAAAGCTTCAAAAAAGGATAGTCTAAGTTTGAGCCTTGTGTTAAAAAAAAAACCATGCCTAAATTTTGGATATGATCAAGAAATCTGAAAAGGGTACTCGAAATAGTTTTTATATTGTGGGTTTGAGGTATTCCGTGTAAGTTGTTTCAAAAAAATCCAATTCGCTATCCTACTTGGCCTAGGGAAAATTTGGCAAGAGAACAATTGAAGTTTGCTAGCCCTAAGTTCTTGTGTATTTCTAGCACTTAATGTTTTTAATCCTTATTTCATTGAGAGTCCTCATAGTATTTATTTACCTATTTGAAGTATGAATGACCCATTTAGGGTTGAAACTTATTTTGCATTCATTCAAGGCTATGAGCAAGAAACACCAAATCTTGTTGTGAGATGTTGAAATTTTGAAATATCCCCTACTCTACATCATTAAGGAAGAAGAAAAGAAACCATGGCATACAAATGACATGGGAGAGGGAGAGAATTATAAGGAGAATACAATACTATTGTTATGGAGATGTTGAGAGGAATAACAACAAGAAATGTCATAGAAACCTCACAATAGAGAGGGGTTCATATAGAGGATGTTAGTAAAGAAGAGGAAGAAGTTGCAAAATTTGTAGATATGGAAAGAGGAGACGCACAGCAAGATATATTCCTACAAGTACTATCCAAATTAGTAGTAATTCAAGGATGGACCCATCAAGCTATAGTGGAAGCGTAAATCCAAAAGAACTAATTGATTGAATTGCGGAGATGGAAAAATATTGACTTGAATTCCACCAAAGACAATAGGAAAGTGAAGTATGCTTGCACAAGGTTGAAAGGAAATGCATCCCTATGGTGGGATAAATTGAAAATTAAGAAAGACAGAGAAAGGGAAAGGAAAAGATCAAATCATGTGGCAAAATGGTGGCCATATTGAAGGACAAATTTCTACCAACAAACTACAATATCAACTTATTCAAGAAGTTGCAAAATCTGAAACAAAAAGATGTAAGTGTCATTGAGTAAACTATGAGTTCTATTGGCTAAATATTTGTGCTACACATGTTGAGGATAATGAAGAGTAGGTAGCAAGGTATGTAAATGGCCTGTGAGTCTCAATCCAAGATGAGTTAAGTTTAGTCATGATAAGGATAATAGAAGAGGCCTACCGATATGCACTCAAAGATGAAGAGAAATTAGCGAGGTAGAAAAATAATCTTAGAGGGAGAGGTGATGCAAAGAATGGGATGGTGTTAGATTATTGATACCATATTTCACAACAATGGGTTTCACTCCTTTGTTTTCAAGACACTCATTTTCAAGGAAATTTTCGTCACAAGGGCATACTTTTGGTTTACAAACCCACATTCCCAACCAAGAATACACAACACCTTCAAATTCCCCAGGGACCCTAACTCACCTAAAACAATTCATTATCAAGACCCTCATGCATAAATCAATGGTTGTTTTCTCACAAACTACTTAGAATGCTTGTAGCCCTCCAAAATGGATTGTCAGAGCTTAATTCTCAGGGAAGACACATAAACCTAGATCTGATGACACTTTTAGATACCTTTTTCATTTTTCTAAAATATATGAACAAATAAGTATGGGTTACTTTGGAAAGTAGGGATCAAAAGAGGATTGTTACTATTTCAACTAGGCCTAATCAGACTTGTTCCCATGAGGGTTTATTGGTTATTTATGCTCTATGGGTCTACACTCCAAACCAACACCTCAAATAAATCACATATGGTCTTCACATTCTCACCAAACTATCACAAGTTCCTTTTCATAAGTCTTTTAACAAACCCTAGACTCTATGCTCCTTATTTGCCTAGAAATTTGAGTTTTCCCACTAGGGAATCAACCAACCAGCACAAGTCCTCATACACAACACCTAAAAACATCATTAAATCCATTTATAACCTAATTACCTTCATATTAAGAAGTTAGAGTTTTATCTCTTGGTCGAAAGTGAATTTATGCATTATTTTTAGTCATAGCCTACCCCAATGAGGTTTTTAGATTGTTTCTAGTAAATTTAGCCTAATTCACTCCAAACTTGATGAAATTAAATGTAATCAATTCAAAAATGTCATAGACTCATATAACTATGAATTCCAACCATTTCCCAAACACTACCAGACCGTATGGAAGTGTACAAGCCTGTAGAACAACAAGAATGTCTAAAAACACAGAGAATTAGGATGCTTTTGATCTTTAGTTTTCAAATTTACCACTCTCTACCTCTACAACATATAAAAATGTCTTTTCAAGCACTAAAAATCTTAACCAACCCCAAAAAACTGAATCCAACTGACTTCTTACATTATTTTCACCTTTTGACCCTTCATATTCCTATTTTTGCATTTTTGCAACATGACAACATTTGCAAGAATTGACAGATTTTGCAAAATGTAACAATTTGACCCCACCAACCTCCTAGAAACCTAAAAAAAACTCAAAAACATTTGAAATGGTCAAAAAAGACCTTATTACAAAATATTTACCTATCAAAACCAAAAATTACAAAATTTCCTCATGGAGGCATGAAATCCACTAGGTGTCACTACACCATACTTCTAGAGAAACAAGAATTCAAGTCCCTTCTGAATTAAGGGTAGTAACAGGGATCCACCTTTGAATGCTCTTGCTTGTTGTCTTCTATCCCTTGGACTTTGTCTTCCTTGCGACAATCCCTTATTGTCTTCATTTTGACTATGGGGTTTCTTAAATACTTGGCAAAGGTGTTTCATCTTATCAATGCAAACTTGTTTCCCCCCTATCTTTCTACCTTGGAAGTGATCCATCTTGCTTTGATGGACAACATACTCTACCACAACACCTGGTTCTCCTTCCATGATCTTCTTCATCTTTAATTTAGGTCTATCTCTCCTTAAGGCTGCAATCAGAACAAAACTATTCCATACTCTTTCTTTGCCTCTACCTACCCTATCATTCAACCAACTCTCTTGATAAGCATCATATCCACCTTCCAATAACTCATTGTGTCACACTTGAAAAAAAAACCATGGAATCCCTTTTTTAAAATTGGGTCCCTCAACTCCATCTTTACCAATCTACCTGATCAATGCAAACATATAGTAGGTTGCACCCTCATACTCCAAATGTAAATGTGGAGAGTCTTCAATGGTTTTGTCTTCCCATCCTGAAAACCTTGCATAAGTACTAGTAGGTTTCCTTGAAACATCATCTATTACCACACCAAAATGTTCTTGCAATAGATCTTGAACCTCTATTGGAAATTGATTAATTCTAGTTTTTGTTATGACAATTATAGGTTTACTCATCAGTATATTACTTACCTCTTCCTCTACTATTGGATTTTGCTATTCCTTTATCAACAAAGACTCTGTGATGTCTAGTTCTATTTTCTCCACTTTCTTTCTCCTTTGAATAATCTTCTTCTTGATTGGTAAATGCCAACTTTGCTCTTGGTTTGCTTGCTCAAGAAGCTACTACATCTCAATCTTCCATCTTTCTTCCATTATTTCTTGAATTTATTTTATTTGCTCCAAATCCTACCTCAACTCTCTTATCTCTTGTTCAACATCTATTTGTTTTTCCTTCTCACTTTTCTTCTTTACCTCTCTTTCCTCTTTTTCCCTCTCTTGTTTATTATTTGGTGAACCCTCACTCTGCAAGTATCTCTTCCACACATCTATTTTTCACACACACAACTATCCTCTACCCAGTAGGATTCTAAACGATGCACTCTCCAAGACCTCTTCTACCCATTTCCTCTCAGTGGAAGAAATCTACACACCTTCTACCCAGCTTCATCACTATTGGAGGATACAACAAATGTTTTCTCACAACTCCCTCTTAGATTCTACTAGCTATAATACCAATTGATGCATAGCAGTGGATTTTTTTAGATTATTGATACAATATTTCACAACAATGGGTTTCACTCCTTTGTTTTCAAGACACTCATCTTCAAGGAAACTTTTTTCACAAGGGAATACTTTTGGTTTGCAAACCCCCAAGCACAACTAAGATTAAACACCACCTTCAAACACCCTAGGGACCCTAAATAACCCAAATAAATTCATTATCAAGACCCTCATGCATAAACCAATGGTCATTTTCTCACAAACTGCCTAGAATGCTTATAGCCCTCCAAAATGGATTGCCAGAGCTTAATTCTAAGGGAAGACATAGAAACCCAGATCTGATGACAATTTTAGATACCCTTTTGGCTTTTTTTAAATATATCAACAACTCAATATGGATTACTTTCGAAAGTAGGGCTTAAAATAGGACTGTTACTATTTCAATTAGGCTTGTTCCCATGAGGGTTTATTGGTTCTTTATGCTCCATGGGTCTAAAATCCAAACCAAAAACCTCCACAACATCATATTTGGTCTGAAAATGCTAACCAAACCATCACAAGCTCCTTTCCATAACTCTTTTAACAAACCCTAGACTCTATGTTCCTTATTTTCCCAAAAACTAGAGTTTTCCCACTAGGGCATCAACCAACTAGAAATTCCTCATCCAAAACACATGAAAACATCATGAAATCCATTTATACCCTAATTACCTCCATATTACCAAGTTGGAGGTTTATCCATCAGTGCAAAGTGAAGTTATGCATTATTTTCAATCATAGCATACCCCAATGAGGGTTTCAGACCGTTTATAGTATATCTATCCCAATTCACTCCAAACCTGATAAAATTAAATGGAATCAATTCCAAAATGTCATAGAATCATATAAATATGGATTCCAACCACTTCCCCAACACTTCCAAACTGTACTGAACCGTACAGTCCTATAAAACAACAAGAAAGTCTAAAAACATAGAAAATTAGGATGCTTTTGATATTCAGTTTTCAAACTTACCACTCTCTAACCTCTTCAACGTACACACATGTATTTTAAAGCATTAAAAATCTTAACCAATCCCAAAAAATTGAATCTAGCTGACTTCTTACATTATTTTCACCTTTTCACCCTTCATATTCCCATTTTTACATTTTTGTAAAATGACAACATTTGCAAGAATTGACAAGTTTTTTAAAATGTAACAATTTGACCCCACCAACCTCCTAGCAACCTGAAAAGGACTAAAAAAAAATTGAAATGGTAAAAAAAAACCTTATTACAAAAGAGTTACCTATCAAAACCCAAAATTACAAAATCGCCTCATGGAGGCATGAAATCCACTAGGTGCCCCTACACCATACTCCTGGAGAAAGAAGAATTCAAGTCCCTCTTGAATTGAGGGTATTAATATGGTTCCACCTTTGAATACTCTTGATTTATCTCTTCTATCCCTTGTACTTTTTCTTCCTTTCAAAAATCTCTTGATGTCTTCATTTTGATTGTGGGTTTCTTGAACACTTGGCAAAGGTGTTTCTTCTTGTCAATGCAAAATTGTTTCCCACCTGTCTTGCTACTTTGGAACTAACTCTTCTTGCTCTGATGGACCACATAATCTGCCACAACACCTTTTTCTCCTTCCATGATCTATTTCATCTTGAATAAATAGGTCTATCTCTCCTCAAGGCTGCAATCACAACAAAAGGGTTGCATACTCTTTCTTTGCCTCTACCTACCTTGTCATTCAACCAACTCTCTTGATCAACATCATATCCACCTTCAAATACCTCATTGTGCCACACTTGCAAAAAAAAACATGGAACACCTTGTTTGAAATTGGGTCCCTCAACTCCATCTTCACCAATCTTGCTGTACACATCTAAAAATGGTCACAATTAACCAAACATGTTAATTAATTAAATATGGATTATTTAATTAATATTCTTAAGTCATCTACATATAAATAAATTTAATTATTTATTTATGTTGTTCATTTTTCCAATTCTTCTAGTTTAATTAAATAAATAAGTTTATTTAATTAATGCTATCTTCCTCTTAATTAATTAAATAGATTTCACAATTTATTTTATATTAATTATCACAAGTTTAAATTCTAAATTTAAATGATATTCTTCATTTAATTAAATACTTTCAATATTTAATTAAAACACTTTCTAAATTCTTTACTCTTCTCAATAATTAAATATTTTCAAATATTTAATTAAAAAGCTTTTTCTCTCACATAATTAAATATTTTCAAGACCTTTTCATATTTCTCTCACATATTTAAATATTTATTTAATTAAATTATGGGGACATCTTTCATTTGTCTCTTTATTTTCCATCTGTCTCTTAAACTTCCATCTTCTTTTCAAATTCTCGATCTCTCAATGTTCATTTTAATAGGTTTGAACTCAACCGTTGATCCGAGAAAATGGGATTCTTGCCTTCCAAAATCTATAAATACAACCCTCTTATGAGTTGAAAAGGACCATCTAGAATTCTAGATTTTCATACATAGTTATTATAGTCGCATTTTAGTTTTATCAAGCATTTCTAGCATTTAAGTAGCATTTCAATTTCATAGCTTAAAGCATATTAGAAATGAACATGCATTTTCATTAATCTCATTCTTTCAAGCTACCATTCTACAAGCTGTTGTTTAAAACAACTGAGAGCCAACATCTTGAAACAAATCCTTGAAGATAGAGGACAACGGGACAAATTTGAAGAAGCCGCCTGTGTTTAGAGTTTGTGTTTTGCTTTCTTTAATTTAGTTTCTTTAATCTAATGTTTCATTGGTGTATTAGATTAGATTCATTTTGATTTACACATTCTAATGTACACACTTGCTAATCAATTCAAACATATAGTAGGTTGCACCCTGATACTCCAACTGCAAATGTGGAGAGTCTTCAATGATTTTTTCTTCTCATATTTGAAACCTTACATAAGAACTAAAACTTTTCCTTGAAAAATCATCTATTACCACACCAACATTTTCTTGCAACAAATATTGAACCTCTAATGGCAATTGATTAATTGTAATTGTTATGGCAGTTATAGGTTTACTCATCAATGTACTACTTACCTTTTCCTTTACTATTGGGTTTTTTCCTTCCTTTATCAACAAAGAAGCTGTGATGTCTAGTTCTATTGTCTCCTTTTGTCTTCTCCTATGAATAATTTTCTTGATAGGCCATGTAATATTCTTCTTGATTGGTAAATTCCAACTTTTCTCTTGGTTTTCTTGCTCAAGCAACTCCTACATCTGAATCTTCCATCTTTCTTCCATTCTTTCTTGAATTTTTTTTATTTGTGTGTCACCAAAAAGTGTAGCCTTTGACAATTTTTTCTCATTTGGGCCCTTGCCTATGGATTTTTGGACCTAAATAACCTCTTTTTATCATCATTTATAGGCACCCATGACCCCTTATTATGCATCCCAAGGCTTAATTTGATCAAATATCTAATAAAATCATCATATAAACCCGATCTCTTCACTCTCAGACAATCTAATTGGAAAAAGGGCTCTTGTGGGTCTAGGTCGCCCATTTGAGTGTATTATTCGTCTCTAGGTGGACTAGAAGGTGGTGACCTAGTCCCATTGGAGCTATTTTTGGGGTTTCAAGTGGGAAAATATAGGGTTTTAGTTTATTTTTCCTTCATGTTTGCCTTGAGGATCAAATAACGGGTGTTTTAGGTGGATTTCCTATAAATAAGCCTCAAAACTCTAATTCATTCATATGACATGTACTCATTGTTCACAACTCTCTCACCCACTCTTCACTCCTCATCCACCTCTCTTCTCAAGCAAGCTAGGGGTTTTGCATACTAAGTCATCAAGACATCTCTCCAAGGCATTCAAGGGTTGATTTATCCAACACAAGATCATTCATCATGGAAAGGTATTATCTCCATCATTTCATGTTTCATTACTTTTTTTCTTCATTTGATTTGATTATCTAAAAAGGGGTTTGACCAAGGCAAACCCCTATACTCTAGCAATCAACATTTCTTATTCCTTCTTTGTGTGTGTTTGAAGATTTAGGTATTTTGTAGGTTTGGAAATCATTCAAGGATGGATTGAAGACTTGTTAAAGAACCTCCCTATCAAATAGGGAAAAAAATTCACAAAAAGATACCTAGAGGCCAAAAATCAAGGTTTGTGGTCCGAGCATTTGGAGGAGTAGAAAGTACAGATCAAGAACTCTCGTTTCCACCTTCAGATATTCAGAAAAGGAAAAAGGGACACTCCCACCAGTTGTGGTGACCTAGTCTCTTTGTGCCTATTTTTTAGATATTTCTATAGATCTGGATATCCATTTGGCTAAAATAGGCCCTAGAGTAGTTTTCAAAAATCACCCCAAAAAAGGAGTAGGTCGCCCAACTCGACATAAGTGTCCTGCTAGGCAAATAAATCATTATTTTTATAATTTCAGAGTTCCTCCAAGTCTACAACACACTTACAGGTACACATTTCCAATTTTATAGATTTCTATCTTGTTTCATAAGCTTTCATAGGTTGTTTAACTTAATGCTTGCATAACATTATGTGTTTTCAAACATAGTTACACTTTCTAGATTTTACATTAGCATTTAGTTTCTTTTATCCATATATAGCACTTAGACTATTTAAATTAGACATAATCACACACAACACAACCCCTATATTTGAATGAACTCACCCAAAAGGTATGTCATTAGGTGAAAGATAGTCATTTCCTAATCAAGAGCTCCTAGGTGAGAAACACTAGAGGGCCTATTTGGGGAATCCTATTTCCCATCTTGTATATCCTTTTGGTGGTACATTTTTGATGCAGGAGCATCCAGTGGTGTGAGGGAAATCTTACATCACCCAAAAATATATGTACTTTTATTTAGATTTTTTTTTGTAGATGTTTTTGCATTTCTGGATACCCTTTTCGTCGAAGAAGAATTCCCAACTTTCAGACTTGTTTTTCTGCTTTTTTTGCTCGACTGCTATTTTTAGCAGGTATGATTTTGAAGGCGTGAGGAGACAAAAATTCAAGGAAAGCTTTAGGACAGAATAATAAACACTTTGGTGAAAGAATCAGGCAAATATCATTCCCGGTTCAAAAGTTATTCAAGTTTCAGTTTCTGCTTTTTGCCCTACAAAATCTTCGGAGCTAATTTTGAGGGACTTAAAGGCTCCGGATGGGCCCAAAAATTGGTGAAAAATGAAAGTGGTTAGCCTTTAGGCCCCACTTTCCGGCACTTCATTTTCGCAAGACTTTTCCAAAAGGGTATTATCATTGAAGATCCAATGGTTAGATCTTGAGTTAGGGCTTCCGGAAGTTTGTGCATAATTACAATGTTGTTTTTGGCTCCAAAAGGGAGAATTGGGCTATTTATGGGGTAGTTTTTTATTTTTGTGGTAGTTTTTGGAGAAAGAAGATCACATGTTGCGAATAGGGGAATTTCTATAATTTCTTTTCTGTAATTTGCATGTATTGCAGAACTCAAGGATTGGAGATCTTCTGCATGTAAGAATTTCATATTTTGAAAATAATAAGAATCTTTGGTTTTTCTATGTGATTTTCTTGTGTCTTGGGTTGCGCCCTTATCAAGTGGTATCAGAGCGGGTTTTCTTGAGTATGTGGACAGATCACCAATCGTGAGGCAGTTCGCACTAGGTCTATGGTTGTGGGTTCAAAATATTCAAGATGCCTCCAAGAGTGGTGCGTGGTAGGCGAGGTGGTGTCGGAGGTGCTAGAAATGCTTGTGGAAGAGATCCATTAGCGGCCAAGGGTTTTAGAGCCCTCCTGAGACAAATTAATGCATTACAAAGAGAGTTAAGAAGAGGGGTAAACCTGAGAAGGGGAAAAGAAAGTGAGGATGAAGAAGAGGTAGAAGATTCAGATGTAGAAGAGGAAGAAGAAGCTATTGATCAAGATAAAATGTGGCTGATAAGGGCCATTTCAAAGATCAGAAAAAGACCTAAAGTAGAAGCTCCCAGTTTTTTTGGAAGTCTAAACCCAGAAGAGTTGATTGATTGGATCAATGAGTTGGAAGAATATTTCGAGTATGAAGAAGTAGAGGACCCAGATCGGGTTAAGTTTGCAAAAATGAAGCTAAAGGGCCACGCGAGTATCTGGTGGAAAGAGGTCCAACTAGAAAGAAATAAGGGAGAAAAGGGAAAGATCACCAGATGGGATCGCATGGTGGAGAAACTAAAGAAGTAGTTCATGCCAATGGACTATGAGTTAGATCTATTGAAGAAATTGCAAGGGTTGAAGCAAGGAAGTAGATCTGTGAAAGAATACACAGAATATTTTCACAAGATGATCATCAGAACGGGACATGCAGAGGCCAACAAGGAGAAGGTAGCCCGTTATCTTAATGGGTTACGACCGAGCATTCAAGAGGAGTTAAGCCTGGTCAGAATGGCCACCATTGAGGATGCTTACCAGTTTTTGCTGAGAGTTGAAGAGAAGTTGAACAAAAGATTTGACAGTAAGCAAAAAGGATGAGGAGGTCAAAGCGGAAGGGGTAGCGGAAGATCTTTTGGAAGCTGAAATGAGGATGAGAAGAAAAATGAAGATGTGGGTACCAGTCGAAGCCAGAGGAATGATAACTTCTACCGCCCACGTGATCAAAATGGTGGTGATCAAAGAGGTAGAGGACGAGGAAGATTTGGGCAAGGACCTGGAAGAGGTGGTTTCAGAGGAACTTGTTTCCGATGTGGTGAAGAAGGGCATCGAGCCTATGAATGTCCACAATACCAAGGAAGGACAAACAAAAGGCCAGAAGGTCGTGCAAGAGTTGCGCATGTAGATGAGGAGGCTCAATCTGAGCATTCAGATGATGCTGAAAGGGGAGAAGCCCTAGTGGTTAGAAGAGCCTTGGTGACTGAAGAGAAGGAGCCAGAACAGAGGAAGAATTTGTTTCGCACAAGGTGCAAGTGTGAAGACAAATGTTGTGATGTCATTATTGATGGTGGGAGCACTGATAATCTAGTGTCAAAAGAAATGGTTACAAAGTTGAAGCTGAAGAGGGAAAGGCATCCACATCTATATCGGATTGCCTGGTTGTAGAAAGACCACAAAGTTCTAGTCAATGAGCAGTGCCTGGTAAAGTTCAACATCGAAAGCTATTGTGATGAGGTACTCTATGATATCATCCCCATGGATGCATGTCACATGTTGCTGGGTAGGCCGTGGCAGTTTGACAGGTGAGTTGTACATGATGGCCATGCAAACACTTATTCCCTGATGAAGGATGGAGTCTACCATAAGTTGAAACCCTTGAAGAAGGCTGAAGAAAAGGTATACAGTAGTGCTAGAATTTGTTATGTTGATGGAAGGAAATTTTTAGAAGGCATGAAACATGAGCCTGTGTGTTATGCATTGATTCCTAAAATGGATAAGGAGGGTAGTGAGAAGGTTCCAATAGAATTTTTTGGGTTATTGAATGAGTTTCAGGATATTGTTTCTGATAATGTACCTGAGGGTTTACCACCAATGAGGAAGATCAGTCATCGGATTGACTTGATCCTAGGAGCTAGTTTGTCAAATAAGGCAGCTCATAGAATGACTCCTGCAGAAAATGAGGAGTTGAACAGACAAGTTGAGGAGTTGTTGAGAAAGGCTTTGATTCGAGAGAGTCTGAGTCCATGTGCAGTACCTGCAGTACTAGCACCAAAGAAGGATGGGGAGTGGAGGATGTGTATAGACTCTCGGGCCATAAACAAGATAACAATCAAGTATAGATTTCCCCTGCCAAGGATGGATGACCTGATGGATTGTTTGAGTGGGGCTCAGTACTTCACAAAGATTGATCTAAAGAGTGGATATCACCAGATCTAGATTCGAGAGGGAGATGAATGGAAGACCACCTTCAAGACCAAAGAGGGCCTGTACGAGTGGTTAGTCATGCCTTTTGGGCTAACCAATGCACCGAGCACATTCATGTGGCTCATGAATGAGGTACTAAAAGAGTTCCTAGGAAGCTTTGTTATTGTGTATTAAGATGATATTTTGGTATTCAGTAAGTCACTGGATGAGCATATAATGCATATTGGTAGAGTTTTTGAGAAGTTAAGAGAAGAGAAATTGCCGATTAATCTGAAGAAGTGGAGTTTTGTGAAGAAGGAGTTAGTGTACTTGGGGTTCGTTGTCTCAACAAAAGGTCTCAAGATGGACCTAGAGAAGGTGAAGGCTATTCTAGAATGGCATACCCCAAGAACTGCTACTGAGGTGAGATCTTTCCATGGTTTGGCCAGTTTTTATAGAAATTTTATTAGAAACTTCAGTAGTATTTGTGCACCCCTAACTGAAACAATGAGAGGGGATAGAAAAGAGTTCAAGTGGAGCACTGGAGCAACAAGGAGTTTTGATCTATTGAAGCAAAAGGTGACAGAACAACCTGTTTTGGCTCTCCCGGATTTCAATAAGGTGTTTCAGGTGGATTGTGATGCCAGTGTTTGTGCCATTGGAGCAGTGTTAAGCCAGGAAGGTAAGCCCATTGCCTATTTTAGTGAAAAGTTAAATGATGCAAAGAGAAAGTACTCTGTATATGATCAAGAATTTTATACAATAGTTCAAGCATTAAAGAAATGGAGGCATTATTTGTTGCCAAAGGAATTTGTTATGTATACTGATCATCAAGCATTGCAGTACCTGAGTAGTCAGGGAAAATTAAATCAGAGGCATATGAAATGGGTAGAATTTTTGTAGAGTTATACATTTGTTTTAAAACATAGGAGTGGGAAGTCAAATAGGGTTGCAAATGCCTTAAGTAGGAGGCATACATTGTTGATAGAAATGCAGATTGAGGTGGTTGGGTTTAGTGAACTCAAGACATTGTATCTAAATGATCCTGATTTTGTAAAGGCTTGGAAAGCTTGCAAGGAACTTGTTACAGTTGACAGGACAAAGTGGCTGGATTTCATAATTCAAGAAGGCATGTTGTTTAAGGGAAGTCAATTGTGTATTTCGAGGAGTTCCATGAGGGAGAACTTGATAAAAGAGAAACATAGTGGAGGAATGGCAGGACATTTTGGTCGAGATAAGACCATTTCCATTATCAGTGAGCATTATTATTGGCCTCAATTGTCACAAGATGTGAAGAAGTTTGTGCAGAGTTGCAGGGTATGTCAAATGGCTAAAGGAGGGAGTCAGAATACAGGGTTGTATCAACCCTTACCTGTACCAGAGAGGCCGTGGGAGGATATAAGTATGGACTTTGTTCTTGGTTTGCCAAGGACACAGAAAGGGAATGATTCAATATTTGTGGTACTTGACAAGTTTTCAAAGATGGCACATTTCATCCCATGCCAGAAGACCCATGATGTAGTCCACATTGCTGACTTATTCTTCCAAGAGGTGGTGAGGCTACATGGTTTGCCAAAGAGTATAGTCTCAGATCGTGACACAAAATTTGTTGGATACTTTTGGAGGACCTTGTGGAAAAAGTTGAAAACAGAGTTGAAGTTTAGTTCTGCACACCATCCCCAAACTGATGGGCAGACTAAAGTTGTGAACAGGAGTTTGGGTAACCTACTGAGATGCTTGGTAGGAGATAAACCAAAGGGATGGGATTTGATCTTACCCTAGGCATAATTCGCTTACAACAATTCTGTCAATAGAAGCACTAGTAGTTCACCGTTCCAGATTGTGTATGGAAGTAGTCCTAGGATTGCTCCAGAATTGAGGAAGATGGACCAAGAAAAGAAGACAAGTGCTAAAGCTGAAGACTTTGCAGAACACATCAAGAATATGTATGAGAAGGTAAAAGAACACATTAACAAGATGAATATGCAGTATAAGGCTAAGGCAGATCAAAAGAGGAGGTATAAGGAGTTTCAGATTGGTGATGAAGTGATGGTCCACTTGAGGAAAGAAAGGTTTCCAGTAGGAACCTATAACAAATTGAAGATGAAGAAGTTCAGTCCCTGTAAAATTTTGAAGAGGCATGATTCAGGGAACGCATATGAGGTAGAGTTGTCGGATGGATTCAACATTTCCCCTGTGTTCAACATTGTAGATTTGACAAAATATCATGAGGGTGGTGCAGAGGAAGTACCAAGAATGGAACAGTGTGGTAGTCCAGCACCTACTTCAGAAAAGGAGGAGATCAAAGAAATCTTGGATAGCCATGTGGGAAGGAGTACCAGAAATAGGCAATATGAAGAATATCTGGTGAAGTGGAGAGGAAGGCCTATGGAAGATTCATCCTGGTTGTCTAAGGCAGAGGTTGGCCATTTGGGTTTTCCTCAACCATCTGAGAAGTGACGGGGTCACTTTTCAAATTACCCTGGGTGTCTGATGTAGGAGCATCCAGTGGTGTAAGGGCAATCCTACATCACCCAAAAATATATTTACTTTCATTTAGATTTTTTTGCATTTTTGGATACCCTTTTCGTCGAAGAAGAATTCCCAACTTTCAGAACTGCTTTTCTGCTTTTTTTGCTCAACTGTTGTTTTTAGCAGGTATGATTTTGAAGGTGTGAGGAGACAGAAATTTAAGGGAAGCTTTAGGACAGAATAATAAACAATTTGGTGAAAGAATCAGACAAAGATCATTCCTGGTTCAAAAGTTATTCAAGTTTCAGTTTTTGCTTTTTGCCCTACAAAATGTTCGAAGCTAATTTTGAGGGACTTAAAGGCTCCGGATGGGCCTGAAAATTGGCGGAAAACGAAAGTGTTTATGGCACTTCATTTTCACAAGACCTTTTCGAAAAGGTATTATCATTGAAGATCCGATAGTTAGATCTTGAGTTAGGGCTTCCAGAAGTTTGTGCATAATTAGAATGTTGTTTTTGGCTCCAAAAGGTAGAATTGGGCTATTTATGGGGTAGTTTCTGATTTTTGTGGTAGTTTTTGGGGAAAGAAGATCGCATGTTGCGAATAGGGGAATTTCTGTAATTTGCATGTATTGCAGAACTCGAGGATTGGAGATCCTCTGCATGTAAAAATTTCATATTTTGAAAATAATAAGAATCTCTGGTTTTTCTGTGTGATTTTCTTGTGTGGTTTTTGAATGAACTCACCCAAAAGGTATATCATTAGGTGAAAGATAGTCATTTCCTAATCAAGAGCTCCTAGGTGAGAAACCCTAGGGGGCCTATTGGGGGAATCCTATTTCCCATCTTGTATATCCTTTTGGTGGTACATTTTGGTGAGCCTAACTTATCAATCCCCTCTTTTTTTAATTGGATTCCATCCTCATCCTAGGTTTGCATTGCATTGTGCATTGTTTAATTTGCTTTCTAGGGCTCTAAAATTTTGCATTAGTGAAAAGTGCATATAGGTTGCATTTTTTACATTTAAAATAATTGAGAATTTCTGAAACTTTTCATTTCATATTAGGTCTACCCCATAAAATACATAAACCACATGAATCCTTCCAAATATTCTGAAAATTTTCAAAAAAATTACCAGGTGGACTAGGTCGCTACCTTGGGTGACCTAGTCCTTTTCCACCCCTGAAACAACCTTTTATAGAGTTGAGAACTCTATTTTTAGGATTATTTTTTATGCCATTATCTATCTGTATCCTTGGGTTGTCTTTTTTTTATGTGCATTTTACTTATTCTAGCTCAATTTAGCTCATTTCATGCATTGCCTAAATTTAACTTTGCATTCACAACATTCTATTTTTAGTATAATCAGTAAATTGCATTGTTTAAAATAAAAAAGCTGCATTTCATCGTGTGTATTTACATTTCATTTTAAGTTTACATAGCTTCTATTGCATTTCATAGAAATCATGGCAATTAGAATTTTGCAATTTTCTTTTTCTGCTTTAGTTCCTAGTTCATTTTGATCAACTTCATTACACGAAAACAACACTTTAACATCACAATCACCCACTCACACCCTTCTTAATACCTTTAGTAGCAATGACCTGGACATGTTAGATGAATCCCTTGATGACTTCATCTCTCCTTTCTCATCCACTGAATATTAAGAGGATGCAAACATCGATAATCATGATAATCATACTTGTTCTTCTCTCGATATCTCTCCCATTGGTGATGAAGTTATCTTGTAGCAAGAAGACACAATCATTAAAGATCGTGATGGTCTTTCTTGTCTTCCTCCCCACCCCCCCCCGCCTTGCAAAGACCTTATGACACACAAAGCTAAAATCATGGTTGCTACCTTACCTAGTCTTCAATTGTCTCCCAACATCTCCCCTATTTGCGATAATGATTTAATAATAAGGCTATGTTGGTATCAAGCAATCCAATGATTGAGTGTTATAGAAAAATTTCTCTCCTTCATAATATTCCTCACATTTGGAAGGGTCTATTTGAACAAAACAATTCAATCATTGGTAACCATCTAATTCCTAGTTATCCTTTTCTTAATGCCTATCCTATGAGTGATGAAGCTCCTTTACCAACTCTAATCATGCCATGTGATGAACCTATTGTTTGTCACTTTCCAACAAGCTCTCCTCCTAGGATAGATGTTATGGATCAAGATAATGACACCTTAGAAGAATGCAACCATCACCAATCACAACAATCAGCTTTCCCCCTCCTAATATCTCTCCTATTATTATGGTGTTACAAGATCCCCTTGATGAGAATAATGAGAATCTTACGGAACAAGAAACTTCCACCATAGATCCTTCCCTTACTTGTGATGAAGTAAATAGTGTAGAATCACATAATGAATGTCTTAAAAATCTCATTT
Organism: Sequoiadendron giganteum; assembly: GCA_007115665.2. Classification (NCBI taxonomy): domain Eukaryota; kingdom Viridiplantae; phylum Streptophyta; class Pinopsida; order Cupressales; family Cupressaceae; genus Sequoiadendron; species Sequoiadendron giganteum. The sequence continues at coordinate 21,683,922 of CM021106.1, read as the reverse complement.
ATAGTTCTCCTAAAAACTCTCATACTAGGGAAGGCATCATGGTACAAGAAAACAACATGGTTGCACTACTTTCAAGCAATAGTAAAGTGTCTTCCTTGGGTAATAGTCAAATGATGATACTCAACTACCCTTTCTTAGAGATAGATCAACCCAAGCCTACTAAGGTTATGCATACACATGTGTCCATTAGATCCCCATTTAATATTGGACCTCCTAAACATCCTCTAATCTTTCCCCCACCTACGAACAACATTTCACATCAACCAAGTTACAACAACATTACTCACATATATGAAAAAGTGTATACCATCAAGGCTAACTTTGTCGAAACATTATTTCCTTACCCACATAAATAACATTAGTCATTGCTCCTTTCCATGTAATAGTTTTAGGATCATAGCATACTCACTATTGCATGGTTTGCATCCATCACGAGGAGCAACATACCATCACCAATTCCAGGCTCACCTTTGGCCTACACTAAGTGGGGGAAAAGGGTTCAGTAGCCTTATCCTCATATGTCACTTGTCATTGTCTCCTTTGACTAGAAGTTAACCTTTCATAAACATATAAGAGAAATCTTGGGATGTGGATGACATGTCTTAAGTTCAATCGCAAGTGACATACTTGGCATAGAGCTTTCCAAGTTAGATCTCATGTCTTCTTAGCACCTATCCTTCATTGCTTTAAAGAAATTTCTCATAGAGATGGTGTAGCAACCACTTTAAATTGGGAGCATACCTAGATGACATCTTCTTAGAAAATTCCATGGTGTGATTTTTCTTTCCTTGTGATTTGTCCTCTTCTTTTTGGTTCCATTGGGTTTGATGCCTTCTAATAGTGTATAATAAACTAAAGTGGCCTGATGCAAACGAGGCATCCCATGGATAATGATCTGACACCCCGACTTGTCCTCTCTTGGATACATTAGGCACAATTATCCCTAAGAAGAAGAACTTGCATGAACAAAGTAAAATCCCCTTCAACAAAATCTTCACATAATATTCAAAAGCATTTACAAAAGCATTGTGGTGCCTTATCAAAGTTATCAAGCGAGGTAACTTTGGTATGGTTAGTATAATGGTAAGCCAACACACTGGAATGAATTTCTCATTATGTAGTGGGAAGCTGACACACTAGCATGAATTTCTCACTAAACCACTTCTTTTGGAAAATTCACCTCGTAGATGACCTGATGTTCTATGGCCCCAGAGTGAGTGCATCTTTTCCACCTTGTTCTTCTCTCTTTTAATGCTCATCATCACACAATCATGTATCTTGCTTTGATGCATATCATTCACCCTTGAATGTGTCATCTTGCACTGATGTCTTCTTGACTTAGAATCTTGAATCCTAGGGGCTTGACCTCCTTCATCTTTGTCATCCTTTACCATCTCCATTGAGCTACTTTAGTGTGAGTTTGAAGCAAGTTCATCCTCCCACTAAAGTGGGGGCTAAATGTGTCACCAAAAAGTGTAGCCTTTGATACTTTTTTCTCATTTGGACCCTTTCCTATAGATTTTTGGACCTAAATAACCCCTTTTTATCATCATTTATAGGCCCCTATGACCCCTTATTGTGCATCCCAAGGCTTAATTTGATCAAATATATGATAAAATAAACATATAAACCTGATTTCTTCACTCTTGGACAAACCAGCTAGAAAAAGGGCCCCTGTGGGACTAGGTCACCCATCTAATTGAATTATTCCTATCGAGGTGGACTAGGTCGCCCAAGGTGGTGACCTAGTCCCATTGGAGCTATTTTTGGGGTTTCGAGCGAGAAAAGTTAGGATTTTAGTTTATTTCTCCTTCATGTCAGCCTTGAGGATCAAATAATGGGTGTTTTAGGTGGATTACCTATAAAAAAGCCTTAAAACCCTAATTCATTCATCTGACACTCATTATTCACAAATCTCTCATCCAATCTTCACTCCTCATCCACCTCTCTTCTCAAGCAAGCTAGGGTTTCTACATACTAAGTCATCAAGACATCTCTCCAAGGCATTCAAGGGATGATTGCTGCAACAAAACAATATAATTCATCATGGAAAGGTATTATATCCATCATTTCATGTTTCATTACTTTTTTTCTTCATTTAATTTGATTATCTAAAAAGGGGTTTGACCAAGGCAAACCCCTATACTCTAACAATCAACATTTCTTCTTCCTTCTTTGTGTGGGTTTGCAAATTTAGGTATTTTGCAAGTTTGGAAATCATTCAAGGATGGATTGAAGACTTGTTAGGGAACCTCCTTGACAACTTGGGAAAAACATCCACAAAAAGGTACCTACAGGATGAAAACAAGGTTTCTGATCTGAACACTTGGAGGAGAAGAAAATGTAGATCAAGAACTCTCATTTCCACCTTCAGATCTTTAGAATAGGCAAAAGGGACACTCTTTCCAATTGTGGTGACCTATTCCCTTTGTTCCTATTTTTTAGAGATTTTTGTGGATCCGAAGACCCATTTGGTTGAAACTGGCCCATAGCAGTTTTTCAAAATCACCTCAAAAAAGGACCAGGTCACCCAACTTGGCACAAGTGTCCCGCCAGGCATAAAAATCAGTATTTTTAGAATTTTAGAGTTCCTTTAAGTCTGCAACACACTTCCAGGTACACATTTCTAGTTTTATATCTTTCTATCTTGTTTCATAAGCTTTCATAGATTGTTTAACTTAATGCTTGCATAACATTATGTGTTTTCAAACATAGTTACACTTTGTAGGTTTTACATTACCATTAGTTTTTTTTATCCATTTCCAATACTTGGACTATTTCATTTAGACATAATCACACACAACACATCCCCTATCTTTGAATTAACTCACCCAAAAGGCATATCATTAGGTGAAAGAGAGTCATTTCCTAATCAAGAGCTCCTAGGTGAGAAACCCTAGGGGGGCTATTTGGGGAATCCTCTTTCCCATCTTGTATATCTTTTTGGTGGTACAATTTTCTCCAAAGCCTTCCTCAACTCTCTTATCTCTTGTTCAACATCTAGTTGTTTTTCCTTCTCCATTTTCTTCTTTAACTCTTTTTCCTCTTTTGTCCTCTCTTGTTTCTTATTTGGTGAGCCCTCACTCTGCAAGTATCTCTTCCACACATCCATTCTTCACACACTCAAATACCCTCTACCCAATATTATTCTAGAAGATGCACTCTCCAAGACCTCTTCTACCCACTTCCTCTTTGTGGAATAAATTTACACCTTCTACCTAGCTTCATCACTATTGGAGGATACAAAAAAATTTCTCTCACAACTCCCTCTCAAGTTCTTCTTGCTCTGATAACAATTGATGTAGAGTAGGGGATGGTGTTAGATTATTGATACCATATTTCACAACAATGGGTTTCACTCCTTTGTTTTAAAGATACTCATCTTCAACATAAATTTATTCACAAGGGCATACTTTTGGTTTACAAATCCACAAGCCCTACCAATATTACACACCACCTTTAAAAACCCCAAGGAACCAAACTCACCCAAATCCATTCATTATCAAGACCCTCATGCATAAATCAATGGTCTTTTTCTCACAAACTACTTAGAACACTTGTACCCCTCCAAAATAGACTGTCAGACCTTAATTCTCAGAGCAGACACAAAAACCCAAATTTAATGACACTTTTACATGCCCTTTTGGCTTGTTTAAAATATATGAACAACTCTGTATGGGTTACTTCGGAATGTAGGGCTTAAAATAGGACTATTATTGTTTCAATTATGCCTAATTAGGGTTGTTCCCATGAGGGTTTATTGCATCCTTATGCTCCAGGTGTATAAAATCTAAACCAACACCTCAAATACATCACATATGAATTTCACATTCTCACCAAACCATCATAATTTCCTTTCCATAAGTCTTTTAACAAACCCTAGACTCTATGCTCCTTATTTTCTCAAAAACCTGAGTTTTCCCACTAGGGAATCAACCAACCAGCACAAGTCCTCATCCACAACACCTAAAAACATCATGAACTCCATTTATACTATAATTACCTCCATATTACCAAGTTAGAGGTTTATCCATTGGTGGAAAGTGAAGTTATGCAATATTTTCAGTCATAGCCTACCCTAATGAGGGTATCGAACCGTTTCTAGTAAATTTAGCCTAATTCACTCCAAACTTGATGAAATTAAATGGAATCAATTTAAAAATGTCATATAATAATATAAATATTAATTCCAACCACTTCCCCAACACTTCCAAATCGTACAAAACCGTACAGGCCTGTAGAACAACAAGAAAGTCTAAAAAATATAGAAAATTAGTGTGCTTTTAATATCTAGTTTTCAAAATTACCACTCTCTAACATATCCAATGCACACACAAGTATTTTAAAGAATTAAAAATATTAACCAACCCCAAATAACTAAATCCAACTAACTTATTACATTATTTTCACCTTTTGACCCTTCATATTCCCATTTTTGCAGTTTTGCAACATAACATTCGCAAGAATTGACAGCTTTTGCAAAATGTAACAATTTGACCCCACCAACCTCCTAACAACCTAATAAGGACTCAAAAAAATTTGAAATGGTAAAAAAATACCTTATTACAATAGTTACCTATCGAAACCAAAAATTAAAAAATTGCCTCATGGAGGCATGAAATCCACTAGGTGCCCTTGCACCATACTCCCAAAGAAAGAAGAATTCAAGTCCCTCTTGAATTGAGGGTAGTAATAGGGATCCACCTTTGAGTACTCTTTCTTTTCTTCTTCTATCCCCTGCACTTTTTCTTCCTTGAAGAAACCCTTTGTTGTCTTAATTTTGATTGTGGGATTCCTTGAACACTTGACAAAGGTGTTTCATCTTGTCAATACAAACTTGTTTCCAACCTGTATTGCTACCTTGGAACTGATCCTTCTTCCTCTAATGAACCAGATACTCTACCACAAAACCTTTTTCTCCTTTGATGATCGGTTTCATCTTGAATTTAGGTCTATCTCTCCTTAAGGCTGTAATCACAACAAAAGTGTTGCATACTCTTTCTTTGCCTCTACCTACCCTATAATTCAACCAACTCTCTTGATCAACATCATATCCACCTTCCAATACCTTATTTTTCCACACCTAGAAAACAAAATATGGAACCCCTTGTTTTAAATTGGATCCCTCAAATCCATCTTCACCAATCTTCTTGATCAATGCAAGCATATAGTAGGTTGCACCCTCATACTCCAAATGAAAATGTGGAGAGTCTTCAATGGTTTTGTCTTCCCATCCTGGAAACCTTGCATAAGAACTAACACTTTTCCTTGAAATATCATCTATTACCACACCAACATGTTCTTGCAACAAATCTTGAACCTCTAATGGATATTGATTAATTCCAATTGTTGTTATGACAGTTATAGGTTTACTCATCAATGCACTACTTACTTCTTTCTCTACAATTGGGTTTTTCTCTTCCTCTATCAACAAAGAATTTTTGATGTATGGTTCTATTGTCTCCTCTTGCCTTCTCCTTTGAATAATCTTCTTGATAGGTCTTGTAATATTCTTCTTGATTGGTAAATGCCAACTTTTCTCTTGGTTTGCTTGCTTGAGATATTGTTGCATCTCAATCTTCCATCTCTCTTCCATTCTTTCTTGAATTTCTTTTATTTTCTCCAAATCCTACCTCAACTCTCTTATCTCTTATTCAAAATCTATTTGTTTTTCCTTCTCACTTTTCTTATTTACCTCTCTTTCCTATTTTTTCCTCTCTTGTTTCTTATTTAGTGAACCCTCACTCTGCAAGTATCTCTTCCACACATCCATTCTTCCCACACACAACTAATCTCTATGCTCCTTATTTGCCAAAAACCTTGAGTTTTCCCACTAGGACATCAACCAACAAGCACAAGTACTCATCTACAACACCTAAAAACATCATGAAATCCATTTTAACCCTAATTACCTCCATATAACCAAGTTATAGGTATATCCATCAATGGAAAGTGAAGTTATGGATTATTTTCAGTCATATCCTACCCCAATGAGGGTTTCAAACCATTTAGAACAAAATTTAGCCTAATTCATTCCAAAATTGATGAAATTAAATGGAATTAATTAAAAAATGTCATAGAATCATAGAATTATGAATTCCAACCACTACCCCAACACTTTCCAGATTATACGAAACTATACAGGCCTGTAGAACAACAAGAAAGTCTGAAAACATAGAAAATTAGGATGCTTTTGATATTCAATTTTAAAACTTACCACTCTCTAACTTCTCCAACATACACAGAAGTATTTTAAATAATTACGAAGCTCAATTAACCCCAAAACATTGAATCCAACTCACTTCTTACATTATTTTCACCTTTTGGCCCTTCATATTCCCATTTTCTCATTTTTGCAACATGACAACTTTTGCAAAATGTAACAATTTGACCCCACCAACATCCTAGAAACCTAGCAAGAACTCAAACACATTTGAAATGGTCAGAAAATACCTTATTACAAAATAGTTACATATCAAAACCAAAAATTACAAAAATTCCTCATGGAGGCATGAAATCCATTAGGTGCCCCTGCACCAAGAGGTAAACCTCTTAGAGGTAGAGGAAAACCAAATGCAGGATGAGGTCAACCATATAGGGAGGGTGAGACACTTTTTTTCACAAAAAAACTATGGCACCAATGTGAGGGGAATGGGAGATTCCTTCAAAGGAAGAGGGGAAAATTTAAGAGGAAGGGGAAATTATGGAAGGGGAAGAGAATTTTATGGAGTTTATTTCAATTATGGAGAGGCTAGTCATAGGGCATTTGAATACCCTCAAGTGTAACAAGAGGATGGGAAGAGTAAGACTGGGAGAAAATTTACCATAGAGGTTGAAGTGTAAAATGAACTAGAAAACATAGAGAATGGAGAAGATCTTATGTTGAGGAGAGTGCTCTTAAAGTTAGAAAGGGATCACCAAGAACCCATACAAAGGAGGGGTTTATTTAAAACTATTTGCAAAGAAAAGGGGAAGTGTTGCACTGTGTGGTAGCATAGATAAATTGGTATCTCAAGAAATGGTAAAGAATAAAATTTTGTTTAAAACAAAACATCCAAACCCCTACAAGGTTAGGTGGTTGCAAAAAGGCCATCAACTTCTGGTGAATGAATAATGTATGGTGAGTTTTCAAGTTACTAATTTTACAGTAATGAGATTAAGTATGATGTGATGCCTATAGATTCTTGTCATATTATTTTGGATACCATGATAGTGTGATTGGAAATCCATACATGATGGTGAAGTAGAAAAATACACAATAACCAAAGATTCAAGAAAATATGTTGAGACCAATGAAACAAAAATATAAGTAGATGGGCAAAAATACTAGAGTATGTGTAATACCGAGAAAAAAATTTCTAAAAGAGATAAAAGTGGAAGAGATGTGTTATGCCTTGGTTTCTCATCCAAAATAAGTTGGGACAGTAGAATAAAATTGAGAAATACCCATGTAAATCAAGAAAATATTGCAAGAGTACAATGGCTTCTTGATGAAAGACTTATCAAATGGATTTCCACCTATGAGAAGCGTGTCATTGTATGGATTTGATATTGGGAGCAAGATTACCAAACAATGCAACCTACTGAATGATCCCCAAGGATAATGAGGAAATAAATAGACAAGTTTAAGGATTTTTGGACAAAGGTTTGATAAGAGGAATTTTAAGCCCATGTGTTGTTCCAACAGTCCTAGCACCAAAGAAAGATGGAGAATGGAATATATGCATGGATTTGAGAGTTATTAACAATATCATGATTAAGTATAGGTTTTGATTGCCACAAATGGATTATTTGATGTATTTTTTGAGTGGAGAAAAATATTTCACAAAGATTTATCTAAAAAGTGGATACCATCAAATAACGATTAGGGAAGGAGATGGATGTAGAACCAAATTCAAAAGAAAGGAGGGGTTGTATGAGTGGTTGGTTATGTCATTTGGACTCACAAATACTCCAATTAACTTCATGAGATTGATGAATGAAGTCTTGAAACCATTTATTGGCAAGATTTTTATTGTTTATTTGGATGATATCTTGGTTTTTAGTAAATAAAAGGATCAACATTTAGCACATGTGAGGATTATTTTGCAAAATTTAAGAGAGGAAACATTGTTGGTTAATCTCAAGAAATGTAGCTTTATGAAAAAAGAGTTGGTGTATTTGGGTTTTGTAATTTTATAGGAAGGCTTATGGATGGATCCATAGAAGGTAAAGGCAATCCTAGAATGACCAACTCCTAGAAGCATGTTTGAAGCAAGGATTTTCTCATGGTTTGACAAGATTCTACAAGAAGTCTATCAAAAAATTCAATAAAATTTGTCCTCCTATTATAGATACAATGAAGGGAAAGTAGAGAGAATTCAAATGGACAGATATAGTAGAGAAATTTTTTAACATTTTGAAGGAGAAAGTGACCAAACAACCCATACTAGCATTACTAAATTTTAACAAGGTGTTCCGAGTAGATTATGATGCAACTGGGACAACCATATGAGGGGTTCTAAGTCAAGACTTGATAGACCTATAGCTTGCTTTAGTGAGAAGCTAAATGAGGCCAAATGTAAGTACTCATTCTATGCTATTATTCAAGCACTCAAGAAGTGGAGACACTACCTACTACCAAGGATTTTATCCTCTACACCGATCATCATGCTTTACAATTCATTAACAACCAAGGTAAGATAAATCAAAGAAATGTGAAATGGGTTGAGTTTGTTTAGAGATACTCATTTATTATTAAACATAGAAGTGGAAAGTCAAATTGAGTAGTTGATGCATTAAGTAGAAGATGGTTTTTGTTAAATAAAATGCAAGTAAATGTTCCAGGTTTTGACTCCATGAAGGAAATGTTTGAGAAGGATTCTAATTTTGGTGAAGCATGGGGAGCTTGTAAATTCATAATTGAAGGGGATAGAACCAAGTGGTTGGAATATTTTATTCAAGAAGGGTTGTTATATAAGGGGCAACAATTATGTGTTTCAAGGGGATCAATGAGAGGGAATTTAATTAGAGAGAAACATAGTGGAGGACTTGGAGGGCACTTTGGGGTGGATAAAACTTTGGGGCAGCTTCAAGAAGGTTACTATTCACAAGGGATGCATAATAATGTGAATAATATAGTGCAAAGGTGCTTAATATGCCAACATGCCAAAGCGACAATTCAATACATCACATTATGTTAGAATCTTATTACACTCAAAAGACCATGAGAAGATGTGAGTATGGAATTTGTCCTTGGGATTCCAAGGTCTCAAAAAGGTAATGAATCCATTTTTTTGTAGTAGATATATTCTCCAAGATGGAACAACTCATTCCATTAAATAAATATAATGATGCAACACACATTGCACATTTATATTTCAAAGAAGTTGTGAGGTTACATGGATTACCTAAGAGCATTGTTTCAAATAGATATTCTAAGTTTGTTGGTCTTTTTTGGAAAATATTGTGGAAGAAGTTGGATACAAAATTAAATTTCAGCTCAACGTATCATCCTCAAATGGATGGGAGAATTGAAGTAGTCAATCAAATCCTTGTAAACTTATTGAGATGTTTAATATATGGGAAGCCAAAACAATGGGATTTGGTGCTCGCACAAGCTAATTTTAAATAATAATAATTCCATCAATAGTACATATAAGAGCCCCTTTCATATTTTTTATGGATTTCATCTAAGAGGTGTACATGAGCTAAGGGATAGTGTAGATTTGGGAAGAAGAGGTGTTATAGCTGAGGATTATGCAAAGTACTTGCAAGAACTACACATGGAAGTCAAGGAAATGCTAGAGGCCAACAATAAGAAATAAAAAGGAACATGTTGATTTAAAAAGGAGAGAGAAAGAATTTAAGGTTGGAGAGTTGATTTTGGTACACCTACAAAAGGAAATATTCCCACAAGGAACTTATGACAAGATGAAGTAAAAAAATATTGGTGTGTGTAAGTTGATTAGAAAATTTTCAACTAATACTTATAAAATAGAACTACCACTGGAGCTGGGTATTTCTCCAATATTCAATGTATTTGATTTATATCATTTTCATGAAGAGGAAAAATATGAAAAGGATGTTCATACTTCATATTTTCCAACAAAAGCACAATGGAGGTAGAAATTTTCTAGAATTGAAGAAGTAGATGAAGTGACTGATTCCAGAGTGGTACAAAAGACACGAGGAAAAGAATACAAAGAGTATCTAATAAAAAAGAAAGTAAAAAATATGGAGGAGGAAACATGGGTGGTAGCTCCAAAACTTCCCAAGCTTGGCATTGTTGCAAGGTGTGTTCCATTGGTCTCCTTGTTTTGTGCAACATAGCACTTGGGTTCGTGACATGGCTTAACTTCTTCCCATGGATTCATTAGCTCTGGCAGTTGTATCAGGTATTTAAAAGTTGATATTTTGGTGCAATGGTAACCATTTGTGAAATAATTGGTATCAGAGGCTAGGTCATGGCTTCAAACCACTCAATTGCACTAGGGGATTGTTGCAAGGCATGTTCCCTTGGTCTCTTGTGTTGTTCAATTTAGTGCTTAGGTTCGTGACATGGATTAACTAGCTCCCACGGATTTATTAACTATGGAAATTGTATTAGGCATTAAAAATTTGATATATTGGTGAAAAAAAAATCATTTGTACAACAGTCATACCTCCACCAAATGAATATTCATGAGATCCCACTCATGAAAAATTCTTTCTTACCCGAGATATTTGATGTAGGAGAATCTAGATCCACAAACAATCTTGCACATCCAAAACCATTTTAAATTTTAATGTTTGTGTTTTGTTTTGATTTATTAAAATCCTCAACTCCTTTAGCATAGTAAGGTTTGATGTTGGGATTGTGAAAAATCAATTGATTAATTGATTCACCTATTTTTTGATTTAAAAATGTTTGAAAATGGTTAATTTTCCAAAGAGGAAAAATTTCATGCCCAACATGTGAGTGGGTATTTAATGTAAATTGTAACTCCATTCAGAAAACTTGAAATTGCATTTTGTTGAGGAAATGGGATGTTGGGCATTAAGAGAGTGGAGAGAGTGGGTTGAGAGGTAAGAACACAATTTTTGAATTGAAATTGAAATCACATACTTGGAAAATGAAAACCCACGCCCAGGAAGGAGTGATGAGCATTTTGGAAGTTTGACTCATAAAGGAGAGGAAAAGCCACACCCAGTTTTCTTGGGAGGTTTTGGTCAAAAAAAGAATGAAGATAATATGAGAAAAATTGAGCTTGTATGGAAGGAGGAAGGATTTAATAGAATTTGATGTGTGTTATAGGTAATTTTTTTTGTTCAAAGAGAGTTATGATTAGATTTTGGCTTGCCTATAGATGTTTTTAGAGTTTTTGAAGTTTCATTATGATTACCTATAGATAAGTGTTGCAGGCATGGCGTGTTGGAATGTGATGTTGTTGATTGTTGTCATTAATTGTTCGCATTGATGTCAACATATCTTGGTTGATTGAGTAAGGTTCGGTTTTGATGCTTAGGTGATCTAGATTGGTGTGCTCTAGATGTTGTGTTGTGATGATTCATCTTTGGTCATGCTTGTCTTGGTCCCATTCATCTTACAACATAATGAGATACACTCTTATGGGTCCGAACCAATCTAGAAATTGGTTAACATGCCCCAGAACATTATTTGCATTGTAATATTTATATTCTATTCTTTGGTTCTGGATATCATGGTTAATCTGTAGCATGTTGATTTGAGTGAGGAGGTTCTGTATGATCCACATTTCATTTCCTTCCATTGTGGGAATATTTTTTGGTGACCTAAATAAAATTGTGTTTGGTGGACTTAGGAGATTATGAAGGCATGGAATGGTATAAGTAAAAGTTGATTTTGTTTGATGAAAGCAAGTGTGGTGAATGTGAATCTTAAAATCTAGATATTGTGAAGTATGTGAAAGTATACGACTAGAGGTAGCAAAAAATGAGGTTCTTCCATTGTGACTATTAGTGATAGTTATTTTCACCATTGGATTCCCTTTCATCATTCTTCTAGTAGTGAGCCTTTTTCTTTTGGCAGCGAGCCTTTTTTACTTTTTGCTATAATAGTTGGGCAGTGAGCCCACTGAAAGTGAGCCTTACCTATAGTGAGCCCTTGTAAAAATCACCTTAACCGATGTCACCTTAACTAGTGTTTTAGAATTGAAAATTAACATTCTTCATGGTTTTTCCCATCTTGAGTTTCCACGTAAATTTTGGTGTTCATTGTGCATGGTTTGGTTATGTGCTTTCATGTTCATATCTGTTTTAATTATTACTTGATTGATTTAAGATTGCTCCCAATTAACTAAATTCAAGAAAAAAAATTATGATAATTGACTCACCCCCCCCCAGTTATCTGGACTGTTCAACAATTGGTATCAGAGGATTCATTCCTTGAAGAAGACCTTATTGGACTCAAGGGAGCACTAAGAGGTGGGTGAATTAGAGTTCTACAAATCTAAACTTTATTAAACTGATATTTAAACCATTTCAACATTCAACCAAAGGAAAGATGAAAACACACAAATTATTCATCCACAACATCATAACACAAGGATTTTTATGTGGAAAACTTGTTAGGGGAAAAATCACGGAGGAGGTTAATCCACAATTTGAGTACTCAAATATAAGTTTCAAAAAAGGAATGCACTTGCATTTAGGCACACTGCTCAAAATAAAAGGCTCATTTCCTTACAAAATGTTCAGATTAAGACCATCTGAAGGGTTGAACTGAAGTAATAGCATCTGCTCATGTCAAGTTATAGTTCTGGTTAGGCTCATAGATCATATTTTGGACCTTCTATCTGATTTTACACTTTGCTCTGCTTTGCTCTTCTATTCGCATCATAGATCCATACATAAGTTTATTGGCACCACTATCCTTCTGAATTTTTCACCACACACTAACATACTTCGTATACCATATTCTTTGATCTTTCTAAATGATACAACTGATATCTTATATATATTTGCAATCAAAGATTTGATCATTCATATGTCATCTTTAATTAAAACATAAAATACTTTTCAAAAGTCAATTAAATCCACAACTAATTCTTAATGTCCACCACCTATAGTTAGCCATAGCATAGAGAGGACCAAAATAAACATGTTTGAACACAAAAAAAATTTAACCAATCACACCTTAAGCATCTGCAATGGCTACCAAGTCGGCCTTCTAGAACTGATAACTAGAAAATCAATGCCCCGGATCTCCTAGATCATGCACCAATAAATGTGCACCTTGATACTTCTTGAATAAGATAGTACAAACATAAAAATACCTTCTTCTAAGATCCACAACTCGAAATAATAGTCTGGTGAAGTATACAAATCAACATTTTTACCTTTAACCAAATACTTTGTTCTTCATTTTGTTTTTCCGATATGAACCAATACTAAATTATGGACCGGATCAATGAATTAGGTTGCCATCAATAAAAACACTAAAATCCATATGCCAACAATCTCCCCCTTTGTCATTGATGACAACACTTAGTGAAAAATGACTAAGTGTCAAAACCAATATGAGTACGCTACCAAACTTCAAAACTTCAAAACATAGCTCTTCTAAGATTGATGAGGAATTTTTCACTGCTCTCTCTCCCCCTTTGACATCAATGAAAAATACGTATTCAATCTCCCTCTTTGAAATATAACCAAAAATTCAAAATTTTAAATTAAGAAGAACAACTTCTACTGAGTTAGAAGACTATCTTCTGATTTTCTTTCATTTCCGGAAGAAATTTCTTCCAAGCTTCTATAGAAATCCCAATGATTATGATCATATTATTATTCTTAGATGTCTTGTTGACAATCTCGATGAGAGATTCCGGGATTGTGATCACATCTTCTAGTTTCTCACCTTTCCTCAGTATCCCATCTATCTATTCCAGTCTGCATTTAATTAGGTCCTTCACTTTCCAAAAAGTGTCCATGAGTTTGTTTTTAGTGAATTAAACTTTTGTGTGCTTAGACTGTAGCTCTTGAATCTTTTTCTCTATTGTTCGATCCTAGTCCTGAAATATATCAAAACTCTTTCCAATCCCATTTAATTATGTTTCAATTTTCTCCAACTTCTCTTTGTATTTCCCAACCTCATGCGGCCAATGGATGCAATAGTTATAGATGTTATTTGTTGCACTTATGCATTTCCTCAATTCATTCATTTTCCTTTTTAGCTTGGTAAGTGATATCCTGAACTGCTCCTTCTTTTCTTTGAGACTCAAAGTCCATAGTTTCTGTAATGCATTCAATCATTTCTTTAGGTAGAATGTTCTACAAACTTTCCAATTTGATCTAGTTGTGCACAAGATGAGCATTTAGTACACTTAAGATCATATCTTGATAATATGAGGGTATGAAAGACCATAATTTGGAAACTTCATGCATTCCACCTTCCTTACGAATAAACTGCAGTAGCTTCTCTTTTGTCAAGTCATATTCTTCTTCACTTGCTTCTACCATTTCCTTTTCTTTTTTTTGTTTAGTTGAATCCAGTTCTTCTCCCTATGTGTTCTCAGTTTCCTTATCAGATTCCTCATCTGGAATGTCTAATACCACCTGTTATTTTCCTTTCCCTTCAAATCTTGGAGTCTTGCATAGCAGAGGAGTGTAGACAAAAATTTATTTTTCTCTTTTCTTCTTTCTCTCTATCTCACCAAAAGAGGAACCAACTTCAAGTGCTCTTACTAGAAGATAAATACCAACTGACTCAAAATTTTCTAGCAAACTCTTAAAGAAATTTCCAAATTCTTGATCACAGTTAGCTAGACTCTTAGAGTGTGTGTATTTTTTTTGCACACCAGTTCATTTTCTTTCCACACCACATTGTTGTTCATCGGTAAACAATTCAGAAAGTACCTTAATAGACATACAACCATAGTAACAAACTTGAAAGGGTAACCTATCTCCTTTGTTAATTGCATGTTCTCCATTAGTTGATCTTTTAGCAATTCGCATGGGTCAAAGTCCTGACCTTCCATTATCATTTTGTGTGAGATGTATACCACTCCTTCTAAAGTAGACCCTTCTCAGTTTCTGAAGAAAATTTTGTATGATACTTCATGCACAATGTACCTTATCATAGGGTTTTTGATTTTTGAGATTATTAGTGCCCTTTGATCTCCAATGACTCTCATAAGGGTTTCAACTTCTTTATTCCAGATAGACTTCTTTATTGGTATATCCCAAATTTTGCATAATCCAATAAAATTTTCAATTAAATCTTTCAAAATGATGTAGGGTTTGTCTAGAATCAAGTTGTTGTCATTCAATCTGCTCAAAATGAATTTAGAGATTTTTGTGTTCTTGAAGTAGGGAAATTCATTCCAAATGTCCAAATTCTTGCATTTGGCTTCTCACCCATTTCAATTCATCGAGCAAAAAAATATTTCTTATAGATCTAATATTTTCACTATTGGATTCATCTAAATTGATTGAGCATTTGATTTGTTCCATTTTTCCTTCTATACAACCATACGCTAAATTATATGGAAATTCCAAAAAAAATTGAAGTACTTGATGGATTTTGAGATTCATGACCGAATTAACTTCACGCCTTCGAAATATTTTCACTGAGTGCTTTCCTTCTTCCCTTATTTGATGCAAAGTGACAAATGAGAGTGTCAACTTGCCTTTTATAGATTGCACACTTGTAATAAATGTCTTTGCCCTAGGTGTTCTAGATACCCTGCTTTCTCAGATAGTGAGAGAAAAACTCTATTGTAGACCTATGATTTCTTGAATTTCCTTGTGAATGTTTTCCAAAACCTCTGTAGATCATTAATACAAATTTTTGACAATCTTTCGCATTCTGATACCAGCTTACGGATAGGGGAAAAATTATTTTTCTTCAACAACCTCTCCTAGGCCAATGGCCTAAGATTAGTTCCCAGAGGAATTACTAGAAGCAGGTTCTGGTGCAAAACCATTTCTAGCATTAGATTCATTCTTCCTTACCCATGTCTTCTTTATCTAATCTCTTATTTCATCTGTAGTCACTTTCCCTTTTCCTTTATCATCTTTTTATGAATTTTTTCCTTTGTATGTCAGACCTCTTTTATCCACATTTTTGTTTCTGCAGAATCTTGCAATGTCACCATATCTATTGCAATTGTAGTACACAGTATTTTCTTGTCTAGACCAATCATTCCATTGATTTCTTCTTGATTTTTATTGATTAGCAATATGCCCAAATCTTCCACAGGTATAGCATTCATCATTTCTTCTACTGAAAAAGTAGTTTGACACATTTATACATTCAGTTGATTTATGACCAAACTTTTTGCAATTGAAACACTAACCAAAAAATGACGAATCTCTTGATTTCATTCTACTTCTACACTGAGCAGCCATATGACCAAATTTATTGCAGGAAAAACAATTTCCATTAAAATTTTGAGCATTAGGTTGTCTTACCGGATACCTTCCACTTTTGTTCATCTGATTACCTTGTTCGCAAATTATTTTGTCCAGATCTAGATCTTCCTCCTTTTTCATATCCAAGACCTTTCTTGTCATTTCCACTCTTTTTTCCTTGAGTCGGCTCATCAATTTTAACTGAGCTAATCTTAAACATCTCCTTGTATTCATTTGTAGTAGTAAGCTCATCCCTGAGATTAAAAATCTATTTTTCAAGCTCTTCTTCATTGTTTCTAAATTGTAGCAGTTCACTCTCCAACAGAATGAATTCTCCATTTACTCTTCTACATTCATCGAATTTTTATTTTGAGGACTAATCAAGGTTCTCCTCATTCTTCTTCCTTTCTTCAAACTCCTTATTCAGCTTCGTCACCATAGACTCCATTTCATGCTTTAGGGTAGCATTGTCTCTTGCAAGATTTTCACATTCTTCAATTATTTCCTTCAAGGTTTGATTCAGGTGAGCATCATCCTTGTTTTTAATTTCTTTTTACTTGATCTGATCACAAAGATCCTTTCTCTCTTCTTTGGATTTAACAATTTTATCCTTCAATGACTGAATGAATTTCTCATCACCCCTAAGACTTTCTTTCAAGTCCAAGACTTCTTCTTTAGATTGATCAAGGTCATCAAGTGACATCAAAAGTTGTTGATGAATACTATCAAAGTCCATTACATTCAAGGATCCACCTCAAGCTGATAAACTCCTTCTGAGGAACTAGGCTCTGATACCAATTATTGGACTCAAGGGAACACTGAGAGGGGGGGTGAATGAGTGTTCTACAAATTTGAACTTTATTAAATTGATATTTAAACCATTTGAAAATTCAACCAAAGGAAAGATGCAAACACACAAAGTAGTCATCCACAACATCATAACACAAGGATTTTTAAATGGAATTCCTATTAGGGAGAAAACCACAATGGAGGTTAATCCACAATTTGAGTACTCAAATATAGGTTTCAAAAAAGGAATGCACTTGCATTCAGGAACACTGCCTTAAAAAATGATCAGATTAAGGCCATCTAAAGGGTTGAACTAAATTAATAGCATCTACTCATGCGAGGTTATAGTTTTAGTTAGGCTCATAGATCAGATTTTGGACCTTCTATCTGATTTAGCACTTCGCTCTGCTCTTCTCTGCTATTCACATCACAAATCCATACATAAGTATATTCACACCACTATCCTTCTAAATTTCACACCACACACTAACATAATTTGTATACCATTTCTTTGATCTTGCCAAATGATACAACCAATCTCTTATATATATCCACAATCAAATATTTGATCATTCTTATGTTGACTTTAATTAAAACATAGAATAATTCTCAACAGTCGATTGAATCCACAACTAATTCTTAATGTGCACCACCCATAGTCATCCATAGCATAGAAAGTAGAAAAATAAACATGTTCGAACACAAAAACATTTAACCAATCACACCTTAAACATCTGCAATGGCTACCAATTTGGCCTTCTCGAACTGATAACCTAAAAATCAATGCACCGGATCTCCTAGATCATGCACCAGTAAATGTGCACCTTGATACTTCTTGAATAAGATAGTACAAAAATCAACATACCTTATTCTGAGATCCACAACTCAAAATAATAGTTTGGTGAAGTATACAAATCAACAATTCTACCTTTAACCAGATACTTTGTTCTTCATTATGTTATGTTGGTATATCCCAATACTAAACTGTGGACCAGATCAATGACTTAGGATGGCATCAATGATAAGACTAAAATCCATACACCAACAAAACTTAACTACTTGAGGATGGTGCACAAACTGAAAATCCCTATGTTTGATGGATCTTACTATAGTTTCTAGAAAGTGCAGATGAGAGGTTACTTGATTTCTCTAGGCTACAATACTTGGAAAGTTGTTGAGACAAAAATATGTTGTATCAACAAATTGTCCTAAGACTACAGATGAGATTTTAGCCTATGAAGAAAATGAAAAAGAAAGGTATGCAATCTATAGTTCTCTATTTAAGACTGAGCTAACAAAATTTATTTCATTAAGCACCGCTTATGAAGTTTGGGAAAAGTTGAAAGAAATCTATGAAGGAAATGATAGAGTCAAATTATCAGAGAAGTTGATAGCTAAGCATATATTTGAAAACTTGAGGAATGAAGAAGGTGAAGATATAGCAAGATACTTTCAAAGAGTTGACAGTGCAGTAAATGCAGTAAAAAATTAAGGAGGCACTCTGATAGATGGAAATGTTATGGAGAAGATTCTAATGACCCTAACAGAGAGCTACAGTGACAAGATCTCAGCTATTGAGGAATTTTATGATCCAAAGAGATTCACCAAAAAGAAACTATTTGGCACCTTGACCGCATTTGAGATGAGGAAATTTGGAAAAGAAAAGGAGAAATGTAAAACAGCAAGCCACAAAAATAGAAGAATATCTGAATAGTGAAAGTTCTGATGAGTTGGAAGCAAACTTCACAAGAAAACTAAAGAAATGTATCAACAAGTACAAAGGTATGTTACCTCTTAAATGTTTTAGATGTGAAAAGATTGGCCATTTAGCAACTAGGTGTCCAGAAAAAGGAACAAGACAAAGTTTTAAAAGAATAAATAAGAAGGCCTATTATGTTAATGAAAATGCTAGTATTTTAGATGACGAATCAGATCAAGAGGATTTCTTGTTTTTGGTGGAAAAGGATGAACCTAGATTTGATATCTCTAATATTTGTCTAGAATCTAATGATAAACCTAAAGTTTCATTATATGTTAAAATAAATAGAGATAAATGGTTGATTGATAGTGGGTGTTTGAATCATATGATTGGTGATAAAAGTAAGTTTGTGAAGCTTGAGAAATATGATGGAGGGTTTGTTGGATTTGGAGATGATAAAACAACATAGATTGTTGGAATTGGTTCTATTACCTTTGATAAAAAACATAACACTAATAATGTTTACTATTTGAAGGGTTTATATCATAGTATTTTGAGTGTGGGATAGATGTGCAAGAATGGCTATAATTGTTATATTTTAGGATGATGGTTGTGAGATCTGGAAGCGTTCTGGAACTATTATTATAGCAAGAAAAAGAACAAGTGGGACTATGTATCAACTGGAAGGAGCTACAAAGAGATGTTTATTATCTCAGTGCAATGATAGTTGGCTTTGGTACTGGAGGATGTGTCACATCAACTTTGATAATTTGGTAAGGATAAGTTCAACAAGAGAAGTTAGAGACTTGCCAAGACTGACCAAACTAGAAAAGATTATTTGCGAAGAATGTTAAGAAGGGAAAAAAACTAGAGAAAAAATTTGAGGAAAAGAAGATTCATCTACTAGATAGTTGGACCTAGTACACATTGACCTATGTGGTACAAATAGAACAAGAAGCTTACAAGGTGAGAGATGTTTCATGCTTTAATAGATCATTATTCTAGACTAACCTGGGTTACATTTTTAAGAGAAAAATTAGAGGCTTTAGAAAAATTCAAGATTTTCAAGGCAAGAGTTGAGAATGAAGTTGACAAGAGAATCAAGGGTTTAATATCGGATAGAGGAGGAGAGTTTACTTATGATTCATTTAACAAAAAAAAATTGAGAAACATGGCATTAAAAGATAGTTATCTGCCCCTAGAACACCACAACAAAATGGTGTAGTGGAAAGAATGAACTGATCAGTTCAAGAAGCAACTAGAACAATGATCAAGGAAGCAAGTTTACCAAAGGTCTATTGGAGAGAAGTGATACACACAACAACTTACACTCTTAATAGAGTACTATTCCGAAGGAGGTATGGAAAGACATGATATGAGCTATGGCATGGAAGAGCTCCCACAGTAAAGTACTTCAAAGAATTTGGAAGCAAATGCTACATCCAAAGTGATGAGGACAATCTTGGAAAGGTTGATAGTAGAGTTGATGAAGGCATATTTTTGGGTTACTCTACAAGAAGCAAAGCGTGCTAGTGTTACAACAAGAGACTGAATAAGATAGTTGAAGGTGTGAATGTGAAATTGGATGAAGATGTTCAAATAAATCTTGACATGAATATTGAATATGAATTAGATGGTTTAGATGAAAAAGGAAAAAAGGACAAGAAAGAAGAAGAGACAAAGGAGGCTCTGGTATCTACAACTAAAACCCCAAGGTATGTACAAAGAAACCACTCAAAAAATTAGATTATTGGAGATAAGAATAAAGGAATCATCACAAGAAGTAAAGAAGCTCAAGAACAAGTATTACTATGTTTACTCTCATAAATTGAGCCAAAGACTGTGGAAGAAGCATGCAATGATCAGAATTGGGTGAAGGAAATGAAAGAAGAGCTTGATCAAATAGAGAAAAATCAGACTTGGGAACTTCTACCCAGACTGGAAAATAAAAATGTATTTGGAACAAAGTGGGTATTCCAGAACAAGCTAGATGAAAATAGAAAAGTAATGAGAAATGAGGCAAGATTAGTTTGAAAAGGTTACAATTAGATCAAAGGTATTAATTTTGAAGGGACATATACCCCTATTGCTTGGATGGAAGTGATTTGGATATTCTTAGCTTTTGTAGATTTTAAGGATTTCAATGTCTATCAAATGGATGTAAAATAAACATTTTTAAATGTAGAACTGAAGGAAGAAGTCTACATTGAGCAACCATAGGGATTTAAGTCCAAAAATGACCCAGATGTTGTTTGTAGGTTGAAGAAAGCTTTATATAGATTGAAACAGGCACCTAGAGCCTAGTATGGAAGATTATATAAGTATTTGATTGGACAAGGATTTCAAAAGGGGTCTATTGACACTAATTTATACTACAAAATTTACTCAGATCAAATGTTGATTGTTGTGGTTTATGTTGATGACATAATCTTTGGAGGAAATGATTATTTGTGTAGAAAATTTGTAGATGAAATGCAGAAGGAATTTAAAATGTTTATTATAGGTGAGTTAAATCTCTTCCTTGGATTACAAGTAAATTATAAGAAAAAGGAGTTTTCATCTCTCAGTCCAAGAATGCCAAAGAATTATTGAAGAATTTTGGATTGGAGAACTCCATACCAATTTGTACACCTATTGTTACTGGATGTAAGTTGACAAAAGAAGATGATTCACCTAAAGATGATGCAAGTATGTATAGGTCAATGATTGGAGGATTGTTATTTTTGACTACTACTAGACTAGACATTATGTATGTTGTTTTTTTAGCAACTAGATTTCAGCAAGAACCAAATGAATCACATGTTGTTGTAGTAAAAAGGATATTTGAAGGGTACATAAGTTATCAGGTTACGGTATCCAAAGGATTTATATTTCACTTTGACAACTTATACTGACGTTGATTGGACCGGGTGTGTTGATAACAAGTGGAGCACAAGTGGTGAAGCTTATTTCCTTGGCTCCCGGTTGGTTTCTTGGTCAAGCAAGAAACAAGAATTTTTATCTTTATCTATTGCTAAAGTTGAATACATTGCAACATCATCATGTTGCACTCAAGTATTGTGGATGAAACAAACATTGAAATACATTGGCATATCATTTGATCAACCGATCTCAATTATGTGTGATAATACCAGTGCAATAAACATTTCCAAGAATTTGGTACAACACTCCAAAATGAGACAAATATCCATTAGATATCATTTCTTGAGAGAGAAGGTATTGGAAAATGAGGTAAGACTTGAATATGTACCTACAAAAGAGCAGATTGTAGACATTTTCACAAAACCGTTGAGCAAAGATACTTTTGAGTATCTTCGATAGAAGTTAGGGGTTATGCCCCATCCTAGTCTACAATAATTTGTACCTAGGTGTGCATTGGTCTAGGGTATTATATGCTCACTATTATTTGGATCAATTCTTGGTGGCTTCCTTGTAGGAGGAGCAGAGTAAGTTTTTTCAGGGGGAGTATTTTCCCTTTGTCTTTGATGTCAAAGGGGGAGAAGAAAAGAAGGTCCTTGATGTTGTTGATGCTGACATTGAGTTGTTTAGTTTTTTGTTGATGAATTTTTCCATCAATGATAAAGGGGGAGATTGTTGGAATGTGATGTTTTTGATTATTGTCATTAATGGTTGTCATTGACGTAAAAATATCTTGGTTGATTGATTAAGGTTCAATTTTGATGCTTTGGTGATCTGGATTGGCATGCTCTGGATGTTGTGTTGTGATGATGTATCTTTGGTCATGCTTGTCATGGTCCCTTTCATTTTACAACATAATGAGATACACTTATGGGTCTAGACCGATCTGGAAATTGGTTAATGTGTTCCAAAACATTGTTTGCATTGTAATGTGTATATTCTATTCTTTGGTTCCAAATATCATGGTTAATATGTAGCATGTTGATTTGAGTGAGGAGGTTATGTATGGTCCATGTTTCATTTCTTTCCACTGCAAGAATTTTTTGTGGTGACCTAGCTCAAACTATGTTTGGTCGACTTAAGAGATTACGAAGGCATGGAATAGTATAAGTAAAAGTTTATTTTGTTCAATGAAATCAAGTGTGGTGAATGAAAATCTAAAAATGCAGATATTGTGAAGTATGCAAGATTATATGACTGAATGCAATAGATAGTGAGTTTCTTCTGGTGTGACTGTTGCTGACAGTTATTTTTAGTGGTGGATTCCCTTTCATCATTCTTTTGGCAATGAGCCTTTTTCTTTTGGCAGTGAGCCTTTTTTTACTTTTGGCTATAATAGTCGGGCAGTGAGCCCACCGATAGTGAGAATTACCTGTAGTGAGCATTTTGGCAATGAGCCCTTGTAAAAAATCACCTTAATCAGTCTCACCTTAACCAGTGTTTTAGAATTGAGAATTAGCATTCTCCATGGTTTTTCCCATCTTGGGTTTCCACATAAAAAAATTTGTTCATTGTGTAGTGTTGTAATGTGCTTTCATGTTCATATCTATTTTAATTATTAGTTGATTGATTTAATATTGCTCCAAACTAATTAAAGTCAAGATTTTTTTTTTTAATGATAATTGATTCATGCCCCCATCTCAGTTATCTAGACTGTTCAACATGGCATAGTTTGGAAATTATTGAATACATTATATCTCATAGTTGTTATAGGCATCTTGGTTTGAAATAATAATTTTAGATTTCTTATTTTACTGTGTTTTCAATTTGTGCATTCAAAAATCTCAGAGGTGAATTTTCTACAACACTTGACAATCCTATGGATTCTCAATTGTTGAATTACACCATAAAGGAGAGATAAACTCATATTTACATGCTTGTAAGAAATTTTCTTGAAGCTGCTTTAAATTTTTTGACAATAAGACATTGATTGTGATAAACAAAAGATTTTTGTAAAGAAAATTTTTTGTTGTGTCCCTCGGATAAAAGTAGCAATGCACAACAAAATAAAAAAAAATTAAGATAGACATCCATAAATAGGAACTAGATTTGAACAAATACCATAGATAGGTTTTCACACATAAAATTTAATATTGAACTAATTGGATAGGGGCACTAGCTCCCTAGACTAGAGGTGTGATGTTTTACCAAATTAAAATTTTGGAAATCCACCATAGTGTCTGAGGATATGAAGTTGCATGGTTTTAGGTCTAGAATCAAACAAATTTATGGAAATGAATGAAAACCTAGATTTTTTATATGAAAAACACACATGCATAAAATTTTATGTTTTATAACTATGCAATTGGTGTGAATAAAGTCTTGGACCTAGTTAATTCTTTACTAGGGACTTAGGGGACTTAGTTCACATGTTAAGTTTACTAAGGATATAAGAATTCTTCTAGAATTCGTAGTTGTCTTATCTAGACTTTATATTATCCTAGGTAGTTATGAGTTAGTTGTCTCATGTGATAGGATTAAGAAACTTGTCATGATCTTGTCTAATCCTATCTCTCTCCATTTCCTTTATAAGCACGAAATCTCTTGCATATTTTGTATAGCATAGCATAAAATTTTGTTAGCATTGTATCATATTGCAATTATTGTTTGGTGGAAAGCATCTCCCTATTGGAAATATCGAAGAATAACAGTATTATGCTGTCATTGATGTCACCATGTTGGCCTGGTACCTTGAACTGATGTGTAGATCAAGCTTATCTCATCCAGTATTTGATATGGTATTTTTGGTGTTTTGGTTTGCATACTCTCCCTAGTAATCATTATGGATTAAGGTTTTGGGAAAAGGCTTATGATCATTGGAAGTGGGTATATATGTATTCTCGGATGTTCATATGGTTGGATGAAGTGTTGGCATCATTTTTTGAGATTTACTTTTTCTATTAGGTTAATCATGGCCGACCTAATAATCAATAAATAGTTTAACATGAATTGTGGTTATATGTGTGACCTAGTTGACATGATATTGCATGACACTGTTGAATTACTATTGGAGAATATTTATATTAAGCCAACAATTTATCCTATTTAAAAATATGAATTGCATCCAATTAGGCTGACCTAATTGATGCATGTGGTTATATTAGGTATATATGCAAGATGATTTGAAGATGAAGATGTGAATGAATGTGTAGTAAGTGAAAAGTAGAAGGTATGTGAACATGAATGTGTTGATGAGAGAAGTGTGCAAATAGAAGGGTGAATTTTAGTCTGTTCTCATGTGAATGAATACTTTGTGCCTCAAAGGAACTGAATCTACACTTGTGGTGTAACTTTATTAGTTCAATCTTGATGGTTAGCCATTTTTGTTTCTATAATTCTGGTAGGTAGTGAGCCTCCTTGTCTACACAGTAAGTCCTTGTAAGCAGTGAGCCTCTTTTGTAACCGGTATTGAAATCACTATATATTGTGAGCTAATCCTCATCGTGGTTTTTCCCTCATTGGGTTTTCCACATAAAAATCTAGTGTTCTTGCGTTGTGTAATTTCATTTTTTGTTCTTGATCTTAACTATGTTATCCAGTAAAGTAATTAAAAGTGTTTTTTCAAATATGTTTTAGAGGATACTAATTCACCCCCCTCTCAGTATCCTGAATATTTAACAATTGGTATCAGAGCTTTGGTTCCTCTAGTGAATTCTAACAGCTTGAGAGAGATCCTATAGTTTGAAAAAATGCATAAAGAAGAGCTTTGTACTACCCTTGAAGATATTGACAAGGCTGAAATTGAAAACTGAGATCTGAAGTAAAATCTAGATGAAGCAAATGAACGTATGTGAAAGTTGAAAGAGTATTTAAATAAATTTAAAGAAAGATACAAATAAATGAGTGAGAAATTGAAACAAGTGAATGAAGATAATACCAGACTAAAGTCAAAAGTAGATGAAAAGAAGAGTGTTGAATAGTGCCTGAAAATAGTGATACAAAACAAGGCCGATGTTTTCTCTAGACTTGAATAGGAAGTGGCGAATTTGAAAGTAGAATTAGAGAAAGAAAAAATTTGTGAAGATGATTTTAAGACAAGCTCCACCAAGCTTGATAAATTGATAATAGGAAAAAAAATTCTAAAGACAAAAGTGGATTAGGAAATGAAGCTAGTGAAAAGATGTAAAACTCTAATCCAGTAAATAATCAAAAGACTTGGGAGAAAGGAAAGCAAATAAGAAACTCTGGAAGGAGATCACCTATCAGACAAATGAATGCACAAAGGTACTCATCATTCAATGGTGTTTTTTTTTCATGTAATAAATTTGGCCATAAGGCAACTGAGTGAAAGAGTAGGATGAATCATTTTCTAGTCCCTTCTCCAGACAATGTTATACATGCAATAAGATAGGACATAAAGCTACTGAATGTAGATCACAAGTAAGGATGGTTAGTAGAGTGATGAGGAACATATTCAATAGGGTAAGGATAAATCAATCTTTTGATGGTTATTGTTATACCTGTAACATGTTTGGACATAAGGTGAATCAATGCAGAACAAGGAGTAATGGAAATCAAACAACATAGAGAAATATTGTCTGCTACCATTGCAAAAAAATTGGGACATATTTCAAAAGAGTACAAAAGTAAAAATGGGAAGCAGTCTGCTCTAGTGAAAGACGATGAAATAGTGAAAAAGATTGATAAGGAAGAAGTTAAGCAGGAAATGAGAAAGATATGGAAAAATAAAAAAGAATTAGAGACTATTGATGTGTTTGTGCCCTCATCCGGAAAAGATGATTCCTTCGGGAATTAGACCTAGCATGGTCTTAGGGGGAGCTTTATCAAAAAATCAATTAAACCCCTAGAAATGTGGTGTGTCAGGGGCTGAAACGTGGTAATGTTTTAAGGTATGGTTGAATAGAGGTGATGCAAAAGAAATTGGAATAAATAGAGTTTGAATGTTCTTTTACGGAGTGATTTAGGGTTTCTCAATAGTGTTGAGGAAATTTTTTTTAGCTTTTTCCAAATAATGTGAGTTAGGGAAAAATGATTGTGTATAAAGGAAATTTCAAAAATCATTTTGATCATCAAAAGAATTTGAAGGAATTATGGAATGACTCAGAACTATCTCAAACAATTCAAAAGCTTCTGGAGAAATCTTTGTGGACATTCAAAAGCCAGCAACGAAAGTTTCCCTCTCACAGATGTAGAGAAAGGTAATAGAAAGAAATATTTGTTGAATTTTAAAGAAGTTGAGATCTATAATGGAACCTTCTAATAGAGGATTGAGTAGAAATATCCCTCTAAAGTTAAAGGGATTCAAGCTGGATGAATTTGATCATAACAAAATAAAGAAAATGGAATTAAGGTTGGAATTGAGCGAATTATGAAACTTACAAACTCTAGGTTTGGATTTGTGGGGAGAATTACCTTGGTTTTTTGAAAAAGAGTTTATCATGTTCCTTTTGATAAAATTCAAGGATGAAAACATTTTATTGGATAAACCCTATCCCATTTCCAAGGAAGCGATTGAAGTCATCACTAGGTTATGCAGTATTGGAGACCTTCCTGGAAAGAAGACTATAAAATACAAGGAAGTAGAGGAGATAATAGGAGTGAGAAAGGATCCTTGAGCATTTTTGATTGATACTATTGGTGATTTCTCCATTAGGTATGTTATGTATGGAATTTCTTATAAAATATATTTCAAAAATCGAGAAGGCTCTATTTCGACCATTGTTGTGTTTTTGGCACATAAAATGGTAAAAGAAAACAATAAATTTGATTTATGTGGATTGATTCTTGAAATTCTTGTCGAGAACATATGAATGTCTTTGGTAGAAGGATACCCTTTCTATTTTGGGTCCATTCTTGCATGTATGGTACATTATGCTTTGAACTCATTATCTAGAAAGAAGGATATTAAGTGGGAATCTAGGATTCTCATTGCAAGATAGATATATAGATACTTGGAAGGCCTAGAAAATAAAGAAAGTGCATGTAAAAATTATTTCTTATCTTTGTAGAAAGTAATGAGCTCTAGTGAAGTTATTTCTAGTCATTTTGAGGGAGGTTCTTCCTCTATAACAAAATAATTGGAAGTTGTTACTAGTGATTCCCCTCCAAAATCGAAGAAAAAAGATATAGCCAAAAATATCATTGTTATTCCCGAAGAGAAGGAAGAAGGAGAAGAATTTTTGTCTAGATTTGAATCCTCTGATCTAGATGACATCTGATCTATGCTAATTTAAGGGAAAATGAAGAAAATTGGTGAATTTTGGAGTTCGGCCTCTCCTATTGACAAACTTAAAATTGATGATGCTCTAGTTGAGTATCTACTTCATAAATTTATTGATTTTTCCATCATTTTTTATTCCTTTATAGAGAATCTAGTTGAAGTAGTTGAAGAGATAATGTTGATTGAAGGTTCATAAGGGCACAAGTTGGAAACCTTGGTTGAAAAAAGATGTACTAAAGCAAAATAGAGCTATCTAAAATTATCATGGAGATGAAGAAGTGCATAAAATAAATGTCGGATATATACAAAAATTTCCTCTAGTGGCCTGCTGCAATTGATAATTTCAGAAGCAAGATTGAAGCAATTGAATCCGAAGTGAACAAAATTGGAAAGAAATTTGATATTTTTGAAGACAAAGAAGGAAAGAGAAGGCTGATAGTTGGTGAAATACAAGCTTAACTGATCATTGTGCAAAGAAAAATGGATGATGTAGTGAAGAACTTCTGGCTTCTTAAGGAAATTGTTGAGGTCCGGTTAGACCATCTTTTCAAAATACTCTCTAAATCAAAAGATTGTGAAAGATAATGTTCTTGTGTAGATTGGTAATCCTCTTTCACACTATTGGCTCTATTGGAAAGCACATATATGAGAATGGACTCTATAGTACTTGAATGGAAGAAATTAATCCTATTATCAAAGAAAGTTATAAGAAGGTATTTTAGGTGAAAAGTGTTACTCTGATTTGAAAGAACTTTGAAAGGTTGGATGCTTTAAAGTTTTTAAGGTTTTGAAATTTTTGAATGTCACCATGTTTATATATTTTTGGTGCCCTTTTCCATTGATGTCAAAGGGGGAGAGATATGGATATAAGGGGGGGAGATATGGAGTTTTGGGAGAGATATGGAATGAGAAATTGTAGAAGAGTTTTTGAATTATATTTTTGAGCACATGTTGCCATCAATGCCAAAGGGGGAGATTGTTGTAAATATGGAAGAAGACCAGTCTTATGTTGTCATTGATGTCACCATGTTGCTTTGGTACCTTGAATCATTTTGCAGATCAAGCTTATCCCATTCGGTATTTGATCCAATATTTCTAGTGTTTTGGTCTGCATACTCTCTTTGGTAATCATTATGGATTAAGGTTTTGGGAAAAGTCTTATGATCATTGGAAGCGGGTATATATGTATTCCTAAATTTTCATATGGTTGGATGATGTGCTAGAATCGATTTTTGAGATTGTTGTTTTCTATTAGGTTAATCATGGTTGACCTAATAATCAATAAATAGTTTAACATGAATTGTGGTTATATGTGTGACCTAGCCGATGTGATATTGCATGACATGGTTGAATTACTATTGGAGAAGATTTATATGAAGCCAAAAAGTTATCCTATTTGAAAATATGAATTGCATCCAATTAGGTCGACCTAATTGATGTGTGTGGTTATATCAGGTATATATTGAAGATGAAGATGCGAATGAATGTGTAGTGAGCAAAAAGAAGGTATGTGAACATGAATGCGTTGATAAGAGAAGTGTGTGAATAGAAGGGTGAATTTTAGTCTGCTATCATGCGAATGAATACTTTGTGCCTCAAAGGAACTGAATCTGTACCTTTGGTGTAACTTTATCAATTCAATCTTGGCAGTTAGCATTTTTCTTCTATAATTTTGGTAGGCAGTGAGCCTCCTTGTCTGGACAATAAGTCGTTGTAAGCAATGAGATTTTATATTTGGAAGTGAGCCTCTTTTGTAATCTATATTGAAATAACTATATATTGTGAGCTAATCCTCGCCATGATTTTCCCTCATTGGGTTTTCCACATAAAAATCTAGTGTTCTTGTGTTGTGGAATTTCATGTTCTTTTCTTGCTCTTAACTGTGTTATCCAGTAAATTGATTAAAGTTTTTTGTTCAAATATGCTTTAGAGGATACTAATTCCCCCCCCCCCCCCCTCTCAGTATCTTGAATATTTAACACTCCCATTGTTGCTTCTCTCTATTTCTTGTGGAGGTTATTTGGTGTTGCAAATTGAAGATCTTGGTTGCTCTCTTCAACATGGTATCAAAGCTTTGAATCTTGCAAGTCCATTCTTTTTTTCTTAGAGAGTTTCTACCATAAATTTTTCTATTTTGGTTTGATTTTCTTTTATGATCTTTCAAATTCCATATATGCTCTTCTCTTGTGTTTCAATATGATCTTGAGAATCAAAAAGGGTTTGCAGAGATTTGTTAATCCTATATTGCATGTATGATTTTTGGTTAGATCTTGTGGTTGTAGCACTTTTGGCTATAGTTCCAATATTTTTGGAAGTCCCATTGCATCCAAGAGGCTTGAGAAAGTCAGATTTGGCTTTTGTTTCACTCGATTTGGTCACCATTTGCAACTTTGGCAAACAAGGGTTTGAAGCTCAGATTTGGTGAACATTTTATAGGAGCATTTTTGGCAAAAAATAACCTTGTCATTGCGTCTAGGAGGTAAATTTAATGAATTTGATATAATATTTTCTTATATTTGGAAAAATTTGTTTTCGGTGCAAAATTCTCTTACCCGAATGGTTGTACGACCCCCTAGGTTGAGTACTATTTTCGTAGAATAAAAATAATTTTTTTTTTTATGTTTTATGTAATTTATTTGTGTCGGGCTATTAAAATTATTTTATCGAGCATTAAATAGATGTTTGGGGTTTAAATGAATTTAAGAAGGCAAAATTATTTAACATTTTGTGGTTTGACTTAATTTTCTATGGAGGTATATTTATTTTGTTGACAAGTCTGACCTTGATGTATCCGCCGTTGCCAGCTCTTTTTCAGACTTGTTGTCCCCACTTGGTATGTTGGTCAATCCTTGCAATCTATTGGTCAACATATTTACCATCAACATTCTTGGTCAAGCCCTTTAAAATTCTAAAGGTCATGTGGAGTGTAAGTCATGGCTTATTCAGACAGCCAATGACTTTACATCTATTGGGCTTTGTTTACCCACTAGTGGGACCTTCAAACCATGACTGAGTATATCTAAACAATGACCATTGTTTCAAACCACCAACATCGATAGGAAGTTAATAAACCATAAGCCAATAATTAACCACTAGAATACGATCTTTCAACTACCAAATGTGATCACAAACAATCCAATCCGCTAGCAGTTAGACATAAATCACCACTGAAACTGCCTATTTTTTCCCTAACTGACCCATGGCCATATGGATGCCCAAGAGCTAGCCCACATGATCTATAATTTCGTGCCAGATTAGCTATCAAGTTTTGTGCCTATTTAGCCTTGAAGGCATCAAAAACAAGGCCTTTTTTTCAATTTTGCATAACTTTTCACCACAGTGTCATATTTTCACAAATAAGATATCATTGAAAAGCTAATTCAACAAAATTCATAGTGATGCAGGTGATTTTTGTATATTTTATCATTTTTTTCTAGTTTTATCAACCTAAAGGTATAGGTGCATTTATTACTTGTAACTGGCATAGCTTTTGCATATGAAGTAGAAATTTGACAAAAAAAATAAAATGAAATTGCTCAAAAAATTGTAAGGAATTTTTTTGTATCTACTATTTCAGTTTTGACAAGTATTATTTCTGAAAATTTTGTAAAAATAAATATGTTATAAATGGTTGATTTGAGATTTTCACTTGTCCAAATTGCAAAATTTCTTCATTGTAATTTGTTGGGGAGGTTACAAATTGAGCTTTAATACATTCTGGGGGGTTAAAGGCACAATTTAAGTGCCACATTGTCTTCTTTCTTTTGGTGTTCTTCTATCCAATATGGCAGATTTAAGGAAAATTGAACCACTCACTCCACACAATTATCATACATGGAAGCTAAAAATTACTCAATGTTTTTAAAAAATAAGGGTCTATGGCCAATGTTAGATGTAGAACAACCTAAATTCACAAGTGATTATTAAAAAATCATCCATATATGTAAAATGGATAAAGCAAAAGGGCTCATTTCCTTACATGTATATGATTACTTCTTGTTTCATATTGTAGAGTGTAAAAAACTTAAGAATGTTTGGGACAAACTTGAAGAGTTGTATGGTTAAAGTAATCAGTTTAGAGTATTACAAATTTAGGTGGATCTACAATCACTCTCTCCAAATCCATTTCCTTCAATTCAAAATTTATTTGCATAATTAAAGTTAATTTTGTAACAATTAAAAGGATGTGGGCATGATATATCTAGTGATGAATTTATCTTCTTGATTCTGTCTAAGTTAAGAGGCCCTTATCAAGTGTTATCTTCTACTTTCTATTCTACTATGGATGCCATGGGGAAAGATTATAAAATCCCTTCATTTGAGTTTTTTTGTGATTGTATTACTAGGGAGGAGGCCAAATTGATTCAATTGGATGCACTACCTAGTTCTAAGAATCATGCTCTAATGGATCAATCATCCAAGGGTAAAGGAAAGAATAAGAAGAATTCCAAGACAAAATCATCTTCAAGTAGTGAGACTTATATACACCTAAAAATGGTCTGGAGAATTTCGATTAATTAAATACAAATTATTTGATTAATTATCCTAATTTCCGCTACTATTTGAATAAATAGAAATATTTATTTATATAGTTCAGATTCATGTTCCAATTTAAATTCTTCTAATATCTCATCTTAATTAAATAAAAAAAATTAAATACTTCGTTTGATTTAATTATCATTATCCTTATTTTATTCTATCTTATCAATCTTAATTTAATTAAATAAAGATGAAACACTTTATTGATTAATTACCATATTCTTCTATTTTAATTTAATAAACAACTTCTATAGTTTGTTTTATTAAATAATTTATCCTTCTTTTGCTAATTTAAATAAATCAAAAATATTTCAATAAAGGCATAAGGAATATTCCTCTATATTTCCTCAAAATTGAATTAGATATCCTATGTCTAATTTATGTCAAAATCATGTCAAGATTAATTGATTGAAACTTCACGGAAAGTTTTGGAGACAAATGGAAAATTTATCTCTCAATCCTCCTCCATCAATCTTTCCTCTTCTCTTGCCTGGTGTTTTCATGGGTAGAGAAAGTCTCCAAATTTCTCTCAATTTCCTCCATATTTCACCATTCAATCCTC
Source organism: Sequoiadendron giganteum (assembly GCA_007115665.2). NCBI lineage: Eukaryota > Viridiplantae > Streptophyta > Pinopsida > Cupressales > Cupressaceae > Sequoiadendron > Sequoiadendron giganteum. The sequence goes on along the minus strand of CM021106.1, from coordinate 21,650,883 downwards.
CAGATTGAATCCAAGCCTCTTTTTGCCATCCCTGTGCATTTCTACAACCAAGAAATCTATAAATAAAGCCTCATTGAACCAAGAAAAGGATCTAGATTATCTAACTTATGCACTCTTACTCTACAGGAATTCAAGCATTCAACCATCAAGCATACAACATCAAGCATCAAGCATCCAACATCCAACATCCAAGCATGCAACCATCAAGCATCCAACATCAAGCATCAAGCATCCAACATCCAACATCCAAGCATTCAAGCTTTCATATCATGGTTGCCTCCTATAGCTTTGTTTATCATTTCCATGTCAATCCATGATAATTTCGTTTCTTTTATCATTTAGTATTTTCACATTTAGTTCCATAGCATTGCATCAATATCATTATGTTCTTTAGATTGTCATTTTAACAGTTATAGTGTTATTTAAATATGAGAGAACATAGTTTAATAAATCTTTAAAGATAGGAGACAATGAGACGATTTCAATTGGTTATTAGCTTAATATTTGATGCAATTTTTCATCAAGAAGTGTTTTATTTGCTTTATACCTTATTAACACTTACAATTTGGCACCCACCATGGGGCATTAACCCCAATTTTTAACAATTTTTCTAGAAAGTGTCGCGCAAGTTTCTGATGTGTTTTTTTTTAGCGCTTTCATAAAAAATCTATAGCGCTTTCGTGCTCTATTTCGATGCTTCTGTGATACTAAAATGCATCTATAACAAAATTAAGCCCTTTCAACTCTAGCACTTCCATGACTTGTTTTGGCGCATCGGTGATCCATTTCTAGAAAGGTTGATTTAGCACTTCGGTGGAAAAGTTTGGCACTTCGGTGTTTTGTTTCGGTGCTTTCAAGTTTAGTGCATTAGGTAAAAGTTATAGCTCTTCGGTGGACTATTTTGGAGTTTTTGTAAATTCAGTCTGGATCCAACACGACCATAGCCAAATTTTAATTTTTTCATAGTTAGACTAAAATTTATCAATCCTAGGATAGTCACTTCTGGTTTCTAAAATTTATCAATCCTAGGGTAGTCACTTCTGGTTTCTAAAATGTATCAATCCTAGGGTAGCCACTTTTTGTTTTCTTAAAGAAAATTTATCAATCCTAGGGTAGTCATCACATTTGTGCAATATAAGTTAAAAAGAACATCATGATTTTTGTAAAGCAACACCTTCACATAGATTAGAAAATTGTCTTTTCGGGGCTTAAAACAAAACAACTTATATGTTGTGCTTGTGGTGATTAGGCTTACGCTCTCCCCTTAATTGGGTGATCAAAGCACCAGATTCATATTTACTTCATGTTATTTATGCTTTATTAAATCCTTTAGAAGGCCTTCCATAGTGGGAAAAAGTACTCACCCTACGAGAATGACCTAAGTGAGAATGCCTAAAGCCAAGGATTCCAACCCACTATAGTCAAAATGCAAGTTGTTGATGGAAGTCCAACTTGAAGGTAGTGAGTAGGATAACCATCCCCAAAATCTATGTTCTAAAAATTGGGAGGTCTCTTGAGGGAGTTTATCAATTGTCACACTGCACGAAAGCCCTATCTACGAACCATAGAGTAGTATCCCGTCGAGTCAGTATCCAAACATTGTCATACTCACGGTGCAAGGGGAGGGAAGAATCTACCCCCAAGACACTCACCATATAATTTCCAAGGACCATTTTCTTTGAGGATGAGAATCCAACTCTAAGTATGCGCCTGGAAATGAGAAAAACACGCGTGACCTCCAGGGGGTGACATGGATGTGTGCGTCAACACAATTTCAAGATGTGGGTTGTGAGTATAACGATGACCTATTTTTCCTTAAGTGTGAGTTTGTCTGATTTGTGTACATTTTTCAAAGAAACCAATAAAAATCAATAAGGACCATTCACAGTTCTTGAACATACACGATCTATTAAGTTTAAAACAATTATCTCACAATTGCTTGTTGTGTTTTCACAAAATTCATTAAAATCAGATTAAAGATCATCCTAAAAAAAACAAGTCAAATCAAATCAAGAATTTCATGATTCGAAAGTGGAAGTCCACCACATTTGTCAAGAGAACAATCAAAATCACCAAACCCAAGAAACCTCTTAGTTATCGGGATAATTTAAGAGGAAGGCATTTTCTATATCAAAATCGGAAGATATTTTTACAACATAGAACCTTCATCCACATATATCACGATTTTGCTAGGGGTCACACTTTAGATTACACAATAGAACCACTCTATTCATGAGCCTTTTTCCAAAGGAGAGCTCTCAAATAGTTTCACAACCGTAGTCAAATGCATATGTCAGTCTTATTTTCCGCAACCCATGATAGAGTATGCCACAAGGCCAAATCAAGTTTTACAATAAAGAGTCTTAAAATTCCTATTTTTAGAGCTCTGGAAACTTATTTCAGTGCTTCGGGTCACTATTTTAGCGCTTCTGTGAAATAGTGGTTTTGGGCACTATTTTAGTGCTTGCAGTCTTTATTTTAGTGCTTTCATAAAATAATGCTTTCATCATCTTTTTCAGCACTTTCGGGCACTGTTTCAACGCATCTATCAAGATAGCGCTTTCATCATCTTTTCCAATGCTTTCGAGCACTATTTTAGTATATCTGTAAAGATAGCGCTTCCATCACCTATTTTAGCGCTTCGGGACTTTGTTCTAGTGCTTCTGTACTCTGTTTTAGCACTTTCAAAATACAGAGTTCAAAAATCATACCAGTCGGTTTGTCTGTCATTTTATCCAAAAAATTTACCAGAACACAAGTTTCTTTTTATCAAAATCACTGTCTCAAAACCGAAATTAGAAAGGTTTACACAAATTTCCAATCTTATCAACTGAAACAAGATCTTGCAAATCAGACGTTTCAAAATCCAATACACAATCAATTACTACACTGAAGTTTCACTATCAGGATACTATCATCCTTTACCATGAAACCAAGTATAGTAATCAAATTTTTAACTTAGTCTTGTCAATAAGATCAGTCATCTTATTTGACTTTGTTAAAAATTCAATTGACATTTTTTGAGCATAGAAGATTAAAATTTCGGAAGAAAGAGTAAAAATTTGTATGCCAATCTTCACTAGGTCCCAAAAATAGAGACTCTTAGAACAAGAACTTAAAACATTGCAAGCAATGGAAGAAGAAAATCCTTGGAACAATCTAAACCAAAATGATAAGAATGAAATAACTCCAGTGGATATTCAAACAACTCAACAAGATCCTAAGTTCCATAAATTTATGGAAAAGATCTTAGAACAAGACATGGAGAAATATCTCTTGATGTTGGCTGAATCGAGTGCTAAACTTCCCAATGATTTTGACATAAATCATCTAAAGGAAGCACCTGGAACAAATGAGACTGAAATACTGCAACCCACACAAGTAATAGATCTGGTTGCTTCTTTGACATCCCAAATAAAAATGTTACAACAACAGATACAGGATATGTCGAAAGGGAGTACCAAAAGATATGCGATATAGGACATTTTTCCTTATCCTTTCGACACAACAGTCAGCCAAATACCTTTTCCTAGACACTATGAACTCCCAAAGTATGACAAGTATAATGGAAGAACGGATCCGATAGATCATATCCAAGAATTCAAAACAATGAGCCTTGAGTTTTCCCAAGAGGAAACTTACTTAATGAGGTTATTCCCAAGAAGTTTGGGAGGTGCATGTATGGAATGGTTTTCAAAATTACAACCAGGTATCAGGACTTTTAAGGAACTTTTCAACAAGTTCATCTACTAGTATTCTTTTTGTTAGAGTAATAATTTATATGCTAAATTAATTATATCATACTGGTTAATTAATTGAGTCACTTATTCCTCTAGTTGCTTAAGCTAAACTTAAGCACATTAATAATTGATTAATTATTAAGTGTGCACACTAGGGTTTCATTTAGGGTTTCCCTTTTAGGGTTTCTTGATCTCCTTCATAAGGATTGATCTCTTTGTAATAATTAAGATTCTGATAATGCATTTTACAGTTTGAGGTTTACAGATCTTGTTTTGTTCTGAATGTCTTTTGCATGTAACAGGTTATTGCATGCAGGTGATCTTGGATTCTAACATGGTATCAGAGCTCTAGACCTGCCGCTGCCTGTTCGTGATCTGAAGATATGGCTTCTTAGTGAATTTCAAGTGCAAGGGTTTCCATAGGCATCTTTTTTTGCAAGATCTGGGGGTAGCTGAATTTTCGGGAGACTATGGGCTCAAACGGACGTCGCCATCGCGTTCGCAGCACCCCAAAACCCTAGAAACGCCTGTCAAATCATCCATTTTCGAGCAGTTGGTTTCTGAGGCAAAACATTTTTGCCAGAGAGGCCGTACGGCCTCCTCGGCACGTTTCACAAGGCACAAACTTCAAAAAAAAATGAAAAAATGGCATTTTTTTGGGAATCAGGCCGACGCTCACAGTTTAGAGTAGACCCGCCATCAGGCGGCCACCAGGTGGCCACCCAGCAGCCACCCCCGCCGGTGGCTCCCCCACCCAGCTCCGTTGACCGCCCGCCAGCCCTTGAGGGCTCCTGCACTGCAGCCAGGGTCACATGGGGGACCGGGAGCTCCACGCACGGCCCCCGCCCAACTTCAGCCCCCTGAGCCCCCGCTCGCGGTCATATGGCGACCAAGGGCCAAAAATTTTTTTGCAGGGAGTGTTTTTTTGCGGCGACGGCCTCCAAGCCGTCAAATTTATGCCCGTGAACTGCTGACGTCAGCGTCCGTACGGTGGTGTTTGTCCCCTCCTAACCCTAGTTTTCTCTAAAGAAGCAGTTTTTTTCTTTTTTGTATAACTTGGGCATACGGTATCGAAATTGGGCAAACGAGATATCACCGGAAAGCTGGTTCTGAGCACTTTCATTTGGTGCAGTTTATTTTTCAGTATTTTCCTGTTTTACTGCATTTATTTCTGGTTGAAGTCAGATGTACTTTTTATGCTTCCGAGCTCATAACTTTTTGCCACGATCTCCGATTTTCGCTATCTTTGCGGCGTTGGAAAGGTATTGAGGAGCTCTATGTTGCTGTCCATGCACTTTTTTCTGTATCTATCCCAAGTTTTTCGTTAATCCAGATTTGGCCCGATGGGTGTTTTGGAGATTACCTGGATATTTTTGGCAGTTGGGAGAGTGCATCTTGCATCTTTGCACTTCATTTTCAGTGATACATCATTTAATAATCGACTGCTACTTCATAGATTCCAGATTGTTCCCGTTTGGAGTTTTCGAGTGTTCCATGGCATCGGGTCTGCTGTTGCATCATTATGATTCCGATATGGTTTCTTGTAGACAGAAGTATCTTTCCTTGCTTGCCAGATTGCGGTTCCAGTGTTACTCTACAGTGTTCTTCCAGTGCTTCTTTGCAGCATGTCATATCATTGTAGGGGGTTTTGTCCCACTGGGTTTTCCTCCTCTACCTCTTTCTTGCATTTGTAAATGGGTACCTGATCAGGCCTAGTTGCCGGGACCCATCTTTTCTTGCATGCATCTTATTCTAGTGTTTTAGCTTCTTCCTAAGTTCATCTTAAGGGGGGGTGTTAGAGTAATAATTTTATTACGCTTAATTAATTACATCATACTGGTTAATTAATTAAGTCACTTATTCCTCTAGTTGCTTAAGCTAAACTTAGGCACATTAATAATTGATTAATTATTAAGTGTGCACACTAGGGTTTCATTTAGGGTTTCCCTTTTAGGGTTTCTTGATCTCCTTCATAAGGATTGATCTCTTTGTAATAATTGAGATTCTGATAATGCATTTTACACTTTGAGGTTTACAGATCTTGTTTTGTTCTGAATGTCTTTTGCATGTAATAGGTTATTGCATGCAGGTGATCTTGGATTCTAACACTTTTAACATCCAACATGATGTTACAATAAAGGATCTTTATAACCTAAAACGAAACAAAGGGGAAACTTTCTCGTCTTTTCTACAAAAATGGCGATGACTATTTTCCAGATATCCTTGATCCATTCCTGAGGAAGAAAAGATGGATTTGTTCATTGACAACTTGACAGAGGAAATGAGTTATAGACTTGAATTGCAATGTCCTCCCAGATTTGAAAAAGTAATAGAAAACAATCTTAAAATTGAAGAAGCGCTAGTCAAATGAGGAGTTATCAAAAATTTCAATGATAAAATGAATAACACAAATAACTCCTCCAATCCATACTCAAGTAGTGATAAGCCAAAATTTTGGAAAAAGAATCAAAGCACGACCACGAATGAAACAACAAATGATTCCCAAAATTCAAACCAATTTTAACTTGACAACGTCTACATCAAAGAATCAAAACAACGATCAAATTGTCAAGTCGAATATCATACAAAGAAATGAGATCATAAAAACGCATTCATATCAGAAACCATCAAATAGGCATAGGTTCACACCTTTAGGCCAAACAATAGAATCAACAATGAAAGAATTAGTCACCAGTGGCCTCATCATTACACGAGAAGCCAGATTCTGGGATCCAAAGGTCAAACCACCATGGTGGAATGACACAGATTATCACAACTTCCATAACAACAAAGGTCACAAAACCAACAATTGTATGGAGTTAAAACATGCGGTACAAGATCTGATCAACAACAAAAAAAAAAATGTGAAGGGACCCCAAAACAATAATGATCATTCGTCCTTAAAAGACCCTTTTCCAAACTATGACAAAGGAGCGTCATCATCTTCAAAAAACAAAATTAAGAACATCAATCATGTCTATGAGAAAAAAATTCTTTATTTATCTAAAGTGGAGAGTGATCATACAATTGGTCATGACATTGACGAAAACAAAACTAACAACACTACCCGTTTGGATTTTCTCCCAAGCCTACAACACTCTAAAAATCAAATCAATGTCTTAAAAATTAGAGACCGTTAGGAATATCAACTATCAAATGTAATGACTAGGGGGAAATCCAAGGTAGTGTTAAAGGGAGTTGGGTCTATGCATGCAGTTCCACCTCCATCTCATTATAACATTGTCAATCAACTACAAAACATTCCTATACAAATATCGATACTATAACTCCTTAAATTATCACCATCACATAAGGAGGTTCTAGAACAAGCACTAGTAGCCACTACGTTACCAAATAATCTAGATGTTTTCTAGTTCCAAGCTATGGTGGGGCATTTGACTACCCCACATTGTCTATCATTCTCTGAATAGGATGATGTATAACTAAACCATCCCCATAATACCACAATCCATATCGAAATATTAATTCACAATCATCACGTTAAGAGAGTCTTAATAGATGGAGGAGCTAGTCTAAACATTTGCACTCTCAAGTTAATCTGTGCACTAGGGTATTTCGATGATGCTATTGATGCTTGAAGGAAAATGACTATAAAAGAATATGATGAGGAAGAAAGATCATCTAAGGGATTAATAGTGTTACCCATTCAAGTGGGGCCAATGATGAAACACATAGCGTGTCAAGTATTGGAAAAAGAGTTAACATACAACATACTCTTAGGACGACCATGGATCCATGAAATGCAGGTCGTACCTTCAACATATCATCAATGTTTAAAGTTCCCAATAAATGGACAAGAAGTGACTATATTTATTGATTATAATCATCCTCAATATTGTGACACACTTAGAATCTCTCAAGATACCTTTGTGCCTCACAACAGGGAAGCATCTAGTTCAAAATCATCCAACAAAGAAAAATGTCCAAGTATCACCACCAAGTGGGAAGAGAAGAAGAATAAATAAAAAGAAACAAGTCCTATTGAAACTCAATTAGCAGATAATCCGGATCCACAAGCTTTTTTATCACAAAAATTTCAAGAGAAAGTCCAACTGACAGACAAGGGAATAGGGCAATATTCTATGGAGCAATCGCTTAACCTTTCACAATTAATGCCATCTCCTAAGACATATGGTCAACCATCTATGATAAAACCTCAAACATTATTACCAGTCATAGTTTTTGAAGAAATATTTATCAAAACCAGTACCATAGAGGACGAGTCAGACAACAAAGCAATCCTGGATTGGTTATAAAAAGATGAGGGACCCTCAACATCAAATATCAGTCTCAAAAATGTCAATATCAACACCAAAAAATATGGCAAAGGGAAAGCTATTTTAGAAAAAATGGGTTATGAGGAACAAGGACCTATTGGATTAAGAAAGGATGGAATCATAGACCCTATTCATCCCCTCACTCTCCAATCAAAAGAGAAGACAGGACTGGGATAATCTGAAGAAGAAAAATAGAAACTGGCAAGGAAGGTTGTAGAAGGAATCCTTCAACTTAGAGATAGCTCTAAAACAAAGTCAAATGAATATGAGTGGGATCTGTATTCCGATGTATCTTTCACCGATATTGAAGTTGATGTCATCCAAAAATATGCACCTACGTGTGAGGAGGGACAAGGTTCTAGGTCTAGACCATTCATCGCAGGATCACAAAATATTGATGACTCGAATAGGGATGAACATACCTCGAGCGAACTAGATGATCTTGAAGAAGGTACCATCATTGACCTCGATATTCCAATAAACAACTATGATGAAATGGCTATCCAAACCCTTACATCCATCAACCTAAATGAATTTGATAACCTCATTCCATTAATCCATCCAAAACTTATTGACTGGGAACCTGTCGAACCTCTGACTATACCAATATTTGCAAATGATGATGCCATCGTGAATTTCCTATGTCATAGAGAAATTGGTACAAGTTCTATCTATAATACTCATAACAACACGACTTGGCAAGAGGGTGTCAAATCTTCTAGTTGCAAAAGTAAAAATAGAGAAAATAGATCTAATGGTGAAAACCATTCTATGGTAGCATTAGATCTAGAAAAAGGGAAAATATAGAACACATATAATGGTGAAAACCTTTCTGAGGCACTAAAAGATGGAAGATTTGAGACTCTTCTGGAACATTATCATGAGCGATCATCAGTTCTGGTAGAACCAACATAGTCTGTGAACATCGACACTGAAGAAAAGGCAAAAATCCTACATCTGGCAGAATCCATGATAGATCAAGAGAGACCAGAATTCATCAATTTCTTTAAGTATAGAAGCATCAACTTCTCTTGGTCATATTATGATATGTCAGGCTTAGATCCAAATCTTCTCATGCATTATTTGTCTTTTCCTATAGGAATCAAGCTTGTCAAGCAAAAATTGAGAAAAATACATCCCCACATCGCATTGATGGTAAAGACAGAGCTAAAGAGATTGCTAGATGTTGGATTCATAGGGTCTATAGACTACGCCGAGTGGATATCAAACATTGTAACTATTTCAAAGCTAGACAATAGCATCAGGATATGTATGGATTTCAGAGACCTAAATAAAGCATGCCCAAAGGATGATTTTTCATTACCAAACATAGACATCATTGTGGACTTGATGGTAGGGCATGCCATGTTGTCAATCATGGACGGTTTTTTAGGATATAATCAAATTAAAATAGCTCCAAAAGATCAAGAAAAGATAGCTTTTACATGTCCATGGGGAACCTTCTGCTAGAACGTCATGCCATTTGGTCTGAAAAATGTAGGAGCCACCTATCAAAGAGAAATGACAACAATATTTCATGATATGATGCACACCTTCATGGAGGATTACATGGATGATATTCTAGAAAAATATTGTACAATGGAAGGACATCTACATATTCTGAGCAAAATCTTCACACAACTAGAGAAATTCAATGTTAGGTTAAACCCCAAGAAGTGTGTTTTTGGGGTCACATAAGCGAAACTGTTGGGATACATTGTCTCAAAAAAGGGCATTGAAGTGGATCCAACAAAATTCAAGGCAATAATGGAAATTCCACCTCCTAGAAATATCAGTCAACTCAGATCACTACAAGGAAGACTCCAATCTATTAGGAGATTTATCTCCCAGTTGGCGGACAAGAGTCATCCTTTTAATCACCTTTTGCATAAAAATGTAATTTTCAAATGGGATAATGAGTGTGAAACAACGTTCAATCAAATAAAATAGTATCTAATGTCACCACCCATTCTCATGCCACCAATAGAAGGAAAACCTTTGATATTGTACATTTCCATGACACATATCTCTTTGGGGGCACTATTAGCGCAAGAAGATTATGAAGGAAAAGAACATGAAATCTACTATATCAGTAGAACATTAAATGGTTATGAAATAAATTACACTTTCATAGAGAAATATTTCTTGATGGTGGTGTTTGCTACTCAACAGCTGAGACACTATATGCTGACTCATACAATCAAGCTAATAGCAAAGATTGATCCCTTAAAATATCTAATCAGTAAGGCTGCCTCAACAGGTAGATTGGAAAAGTGGGTCATGCTATTAAGTGAATTTGACATTCAATATGTGGAGAGAAAAGAAATCAAGGGTCAAGAAATCACTAAACAATTAGCTGAGGCTCCTCTACTAGATGATCGACCAATGACAATGGAGTTTCCAGATGCAGAAATTCTAACAGTGATGCCCCAACAATGGGTATTATATTTTGATGGACCATACACACAACACAGATTTGGAGCAGAGTTTTTGTTCATCTCTCCCCAAGGACACACCATTTTGAAATCATATAGACTAATGTTTCAGTGTACAGATAATGTGGCAGAATATGAAGCATTGATCATTAGGGTCAAAATGGAAATTCAATGGAAGATCATAGACTTATAGGTATATGGGGACTCTCAACTAGTGAATGACGAGTATCAAACGAAAGATGAAAATTTTATGCCCTATAAGCAACAAATAGATGATTTGAAAGAGTTCTTTGTCAGTATCAAGTTTGATCAAATTCCAAGAGTGGAGAACAAAGCTGCAAATGCTATGGCCACAATTGTTTCATTACTACAATTGCCAAAGAAACGTGGTTGTTATGAGTTTATGGTAGAACAAATATCATGTCCTTCCCATAATAATTTGGAATCCACTACCATCTGCTATCTAGAAACCATTGAAACCTTCATCTATGAAAAAACCTATGTTTAGCTAAAAGACGATATCCTTCCTCCTGATCTTTCCAGGAACCAAAAATGAAACTTCGTCTGCCAATCCGTTTGACATACTTTATTGTTAAGGTCTTGATGGTACCTTACTCCGATGTCTAGAACACGAAGAATCTAAAATGGCCCTACAAGAGGTTCACGAGGGTATTTGTGGCACTCATTTGAGTGGGATAACTCTAGCCAAGAAACTCTTCTGTTTGGGATATTATTGGCCATGCATGGAGAAATAATCCTATCAGTTTGTCAAGAAATGTCAAAAGTGTCAGATTCACAACAATCTGATTCATGCACTAGCACAAGAACTACATCCTTTCACATCAACATGGCCTTTTTGTCAATGGGGCCTAAATCTAGTAGGAAAAATAAATCCTTCTTCATCAAATGGACATAAGTTCATTATCATAGCTACATAATATTTCACAAATTGGATAGAAGCAGTACCTCGTACAACCATCGTTGGGAAGCAAATCTACTCGTTCATCTTGAATTACATAATCTGTCGATATGGAATCCCTCAATCCATTATCATTGATAATAGACAACCTTTCAAGAATCAAGATGTCCAAGAACTATGTGAAAATTTCCATATCCAACATCATTTTTCAACACCGTACTATCCACAAGGAAATGACCAAGCAAAGGCCTCTAATAAAACAATTTTAAAAATCCTCAAGAAAATGGTAAACGATGTTGGATGTGATTGGCATGTTCAACTCAATCCTGCATTGTGGGCCTACAGAACAAGCATCAGAACACCAACAAGAGCTACACTATATGCCTCGGTATATGGATCAAAAGCCATATTGCCCATCAAAGTAGAGATTCCATCCCTTCGTGTATCACTCGGAGGAATCATTTCAGATGAAGACTATAGGGTATCTAGACTACAAGAACTAGAATTTTTGGATGAGCATCGTCAACAAGTTGTCAATCATATAATGGCTTATCAACATAGAATGTCAAGGAGTTACAACCACAGGGTAAAACTGAGGGTCTTTCAAGTTGGTGATTTGGTTCTAAAGGAGAACCCTAGGAATCAGCAAGACAAGGAGAAGAAAGGGAAATTTGAGCCTAACTAGGTTGGTCCTTTTGTCGTCATATCAATATATGGATCAGGAGCATATCAACTATCAACGTCAGAAGGAGACTTGTTTGAGGAACCTATCAATAGTATCCATCTCAGAAAGTTCTATACATGAATCTCCTAGTGCATAGGTCAAAATTCTAAAAATGGTTTCCTTAATGAAAACCTAGCAAATAGGCATCTTGGCAATAGAAAATACAAAAAAAAAATACTAAATAAATAAATATAGAAAATACAAAAAGAAAGAAAAAGATAAAAATGAGAAAAATAAACAAACCAAAGAGTGTAATCAAAACATATGGAGAAAACTTGGAAATAGGCATCGTATGTGATTCTCAATATCAACTTTCCCATCTATTTTGATACATATCAGGATCAATAATCAGGCAGTCAATACCATTTCATATCATGTCATTAGTCTTGTCATCATTGCATCCATATCAAAATCATTTCACATAGTCAAGTCTCACTACAAAGCTTGGGGGCAACATCTGGATATCACTAGGGGCAACAAAATCATCATTTTCACCAAAGGGAAAATAACAGTATGGTAAACAACAAAAACAAGATCAAAATGCAACATCAATCATTCCATCAGAAAGGCATCAAACATCCGTATCATATTGAAAATCCAAAAACATGTCAAAAACTTAGTCTAGAAAATCAAAACCAAAATCATGAGTCTGAGTCATTCGAACTACGTGGTCTCTGCATGTGTAACGTAGGCAAGGCTAATATTTGATCAGCCCTCGAGACCCCTAAGATAGGTAGTAGGTTAGGTCTTTGGTCAAAAATCTTGAAAATCAAAAACATCAAAAAGTCAGGATGGATGATCTAATTTGAATAATGATTTTTAAAACACAATAAGTAAAAGGTGGATAGCTTGTTTTTTTTATTGATATTATCATTTCATTGGAGTATCTCAATGATGCATTGCACTAAAGAAACAAGGAAGAAGAATGATATTTTTATTTTTTGTTGTCTGTGAGTTAATCATATGAATGTATGAATTGTCGGGGGATGTGCAATGCAAATGTATCACCGATGACATTCAGAATTCACACATTGAAATGATTAATCATTGCCTGTTTACACAATCAATGCTCAGGTCATCTCGGTTCAATTATACCTAGATGCTTGTGTTCACTTGCAATATCAAAAATCATGAAAGTAGTACTCAAGTCGTCATTGGTCTAACACATACCATTAACGCTTGTACTCACTTTCAACATCCAATAAAAGGTCCATGATGATACCATAAACAAACTACTCTTAAAATTACAATGGTTTTTGCATATAGTTGCATGATAAAATTAGACTGCATTCATCATAAATTCATTATCTGCAAATTATTTGTTACATAAGGGATTCCAATTAATGATAATCTTTTCTACAAATAGAACTGGGTATACTTGACATAAATCAAAATCATCAAAAACATGTAGAGGTCATCATCTCATCATTAATTTTCATGATTTCCTCATTCATACATTTTACATCAAATAAATTATGCATTAAATTGTACCATAAATACATCATATTCATTTTTACCATAAACATTCATTACATTATCATCCATCAACATCATATACATTTGATCACTTTTTAAACCCATACATCATTTCTCATCCATAAATTGTATCACAAATATTTCATCATCCATCCATTATCATTCATCATAAGATCATCATTTTAGTATCATTATCACATTTAAAATAGAAAGCATTTATCCATCCATCCATACATTTTTATCACATTTGAAATAAAAGTATTCATATAGATCATCATTTAGAGATTCATACATCACATCATACATCTAAATATAATATAATCTGCATATTCATTATCATCATTAAAATGCATTTATTATGGCATCATCACATTAAAATAAAATCATTCACATAGATCATCATTTATAGATTCATACATCACATCATACATCTAAATATCATATAATCTGTAAATTCATTTCCATCATTTTTCTCATCATCACATTTAAAATAAAATGCATTTATCATAGCATTGTTACATTAAAATAAAAGCATTCATATAGAACATCATAGAGAGACATTATCACATAAATGCATCCATCACATAGAAATCATAAAACATCATAAGATCAAATCAACTGCATCTCATATATATCATCAATGTCAAGTATACAATGAAGTTTAAAATAAGGATACATCATAAAAAATGAGCTAAATCGTAGTATACATCATATCTCAAAAGGAAGGTCTCAAAATCACAGATAAGATCTATGATCTGCTACTGCCAGAATGTGCAGGCCCAATAGGACCAATACCACCACCACCCCCATAAGAACCAGAATATTTGGGATCTCTTTGTGGAGGCTATGTCACACCCTCACTCACTGTCTAAGTATGATTCCGACCGGATCTCGATGGGGCATAACTGACTCTATGATGAGTAGGCACTGGATCATCGTATCTACCCCAATAGAACTCTGCCTCTTAGCCAGCTCGAAGAACCTATCTCATATACTATGCCACAGAAGTATTATCGGCTACTCTCTAGAGTGTCTCGGCTATCTCTTGTGCCCTCTCGGCAATCTGTCAGGCACTATCTCCCTTGGTTGTCAAGGTGGCAACCTAAGTTTGAACAACGGCCAACTGTCCCTATACCTGCGCTAGTGCTTGAGCATGGGCCTAAGCCTAAGTCTGCATCTGAGTTTATGTCTGAACAAGCAAACCCCGAGCCTGTACCAAATATCCTTACAACGTTTGTACCTATGTCTGGAGACCTACAATCTATCTCTGGTGGTTAACTAATGGTAATTCCACTGCTCGCCTCTTACGAGGCCTACTAGATGAAGGACCAACACTGACTGGTCCAACCCCTCTGCCACCTCCATCACCACCATCACTATCATCCCCACTGCTACTGTCACCGTTGCTGCTCTTCATACTACTGCCTGATGCAGTATCACCCCCACTATCCTCTGAACCCATGACAACATCCTCCTCAATAGGTAACTGTGTTGGCTTGTCTAGAATAGTATTGCACAGATGTGGAGTCAATGCCCAAAATGCAGTGTACTCCTCTATAATAGGTGCCTCAGCAATATCCCTACGCATGTCCCAGGGTGACGGTTGTAGTGCCTTATAACCCTCTACAAGGGTCTCATATGATAGGCATGGCCCCTAATCAGGTACATCACTTTGTCGCCGAGCATAGTGGGCTACTCTCTATGGCATACACTGAACAATGTCGTACTGTCTGTACATGCGCTATAACAAAAATCTCTCCAAGACAAAATGTGTCCTACTAATTAGGTACATTGAATCACAAAGATATCTAAGAAATATATCATCCTTGTCCCATTGCTTGGAATCTAAGTATGGCCGACATACAACGCTCTCCATATCATCAAAATCTCATCTCCAATGCTCCAACTTACCCATCTGAGCCTGGGTAAGTTTGCCTCTATACAGAAACACATACGGTCTACCTGTCAGTCTGCCCAAAACTGGAAATGGTCGAGCAATGGAGAAATGATCCCATGCCCACACCTATAACATGGTCATACCTATTGATAAATTATGTGCCTCCAAGTAAACCACTGAATGAAGGTCATGGTAGAGATGTGCCAGCATACACATCCCCCATGCGTATCTCATACCATGTACGACCATGCTCTCAAAAATCGAGCCCCAACCCATAGAGAATCCCTTTGACCTACGATCAAGGCAAAGGAAACCTCCAATGAATCCAACAAGCACTGCTGGTAATGAAGCGTATGCATCAGTAATCGTCCTCCATCAGACACTCAGACCTGTAATGTGTTGATCCTGAAACACTCTGCGAAGAGCATCTCTCCCACTAGCCTCGTGAGAATCATATACTACAATCTCCCCCATGAATGGAATCCGCAAAATCCGCCACACATCCTCGGGTGTGACTATCATCTCACCGATGGGTAAGTGAAAGGTGTTGTGGTCACTATGCCACCTTTGAGCCAAAGCGGTAAGAAGACCTCGATTAATCCTAATCTGGGGCATGTCAAGCAAACTTGTAAGGCCACATCGATCTATGACCTAAATCTCATCTAGAGTTAGATGCGATATCAACTCGGTAGTCCAAGGAAAACGCTCTCGCATCTGGAGATTACCCAGATGCTCCTATCATCATATCACAATGAAAAATCTACAATCAGTACACTATGTCAAATAAATCAAAATTCATTCTACTATTAGGTGTAACCAAAACTTTGGTATGAATTTTCGATCAAAATTTAGGAACAAACATCAACAAACCTCACCTATCATGAGGTTCATGAAAAAAATATCTAATCTCAACTATCATGAGGTTTATTAGATATTAAATCATTTCCTCACGTATCATGAGGATCATCACACGTAGGATTTCTTCTCGCCTATCATGAGAGTAAGTTTTATTTGAATCAAATAGAATCAAACATCAGGAATTTGGATTAATCAATCATACCAATCTAAAGAATGGACATGATCAGAATTGACAAAATCAATGTTAACTAAGTCAAAATCTACAAGTCTAACATGGATGTCCTAAAATAGGCATCCAAAGTGCTAAATCTCAAAAGTGCCCCTTTTTCAAATGGATGCGCTAATACAGACACCCAAAGTGCTATTTTATCCGAAGCACTATTTCAGCACTCTGATGCGCTATAATAGGCATCTGAAGCACTACTTCACCCTAAGCGCTAGTTTACTACATCAATGCGCTAAAATAGTCCATCAAAATTCTACTTTATCAAAAGTGCTATAACAAATCATGGAAGTGCTAATTTACCAAATCAAAGTGCTAGAATATTCTAGGCACTGAAATCTAGCATCAATGTGCTACTACTTATTTTAATCACCTAAGTGCTAAGATCGTGAAAGTGCTACATTATCCTACAAAAGCGCTAGAGAAAATAATGCAAGTGATGAATCTCAAAATGCTACTACAACTAATCAAAACACTACACCAAAGTGAAAGTGCTACAACGTGACTTGGATGTGCTAAACTAACTAAAAAATGCCAAAAGCATTAAAAATCATAAAAAACAAATGCATGAAAAATGAGGAGGATTATGGGTACATACCGGAGGTTTGTACACGGCCGCCGCTGGTGATGTCGAATGCACTTGAAACAGTGAGTATGGTAAGGGATTGGCATCTTGCTCCAGTTGGCTAAAAAGTCTCTCTCACAAGAATTTAAAACTCAAAAAGTACAAATGAATTTGAAAATGGCATTTTGGACCTTATATAACTTTTGAAAAGGGATTTTTGTGGCTTTTTAAATTCTATTTTGATTAATTTTATCCATGAAATTAATTGAAAGACATCTACGGGCTGTATTTTTCTTCATCATTATCAAGAGATAAATTATTTCTTCACCAAATCTTCATCACATCATCAAAAAATCATAATTTTTTTGAAATTTCTCAAAAATCATAACATCATTAATTTATCTCCCAAGGGGACGTATTATCATAAATCATCTGGAAATCAATATATGGGGCATGTTTGGGGCATACTAAATTTTTATCATCGATCCTGGCAATAGCAACAAAAAAATTCTTCAAAGCAACTCGTAAACACATCACTTCGAAGAGGGGAAAAATGTATACACCTAAAAATGGTCTAGAGAATTTCGATTGATTAAATACAAATTATTTGATTAATCATCCTAATTTCCTCTACTGTTTGAATAAATAGAAATATTTATTTATATAGTTCACATTCACATTCCAATTTAAATTCTTCTAATATCTCATCTTAATTAAATAAAAAAAATTAGATACTTCATTTGATTTAATTATCATTATCCTTATTTTATTCTATCACATCAATCTTAAATTAATTAAATAAAGATGAAACACTTTATTGATTAATTACCATATTCTTCTATTTTAATTTAATAAACAACTTCTATAGTTTGTTTTATTAAATTATTTATCGCTCTTTTGCTAATTTAAATAAATGCATAAGGAATATTCCTCTATATTTCCTCAAAATTGAATTAGATATCATATGTCTAATTTATGTCAAAATCATGTCAAGATTAATTGATTGAAACTTCACAGGAAGTTTTGGAGACAAATTGGAGACAGATTGAAAATTTATCTCTCAATCCTCCTCCATCAATATTTCCTCTTCTCTTGTCTAGTGTTTTCATGGGTAGAGACAATCTCCAAATTTCTCTCAATATCCTCCATCTTTCACCATTCAATCCTCCAGATTGAATCCAAGCCTCTCTTTGTCATCCCTGTGCATTTCTATAGCCAGGAAATCTATAAATAAAGCCTCATTGAACCAAGAAAAGGATCCAGATTATCTAACTTATGCACTCTTACTCTGCAGGAATTCAAGCATTCAATCTTTCATATCATGGCTGCCTCATGTAGCTTTGTTTCTCATTTCCATGTTAATCCATGCTAATTTAGTTTCTTTTATCATTTAGTATTATCACATTTAGTTCCATATCATTGCATCAATATCATTTCGTTCTTTAGATTGTCATTTTAATAGTTATAGTGTTATTTAAATTTGAGAGCACATAGCTTAATAAATCTTTAAAGATAGAAGAAATGAGACAATTTCAATTGGCTATTAGCTTAATCTTTGATGCAATATTTCATTAAGAAGTGTTTTATTTTCTTTATACCTTATTCACACTTACAAGACTAACTCAAAACAAAAGTAGAAGGACAATCAAAAGTCCACTCCATCTCCTTCTTCTTCTACCTCTGAAGATTCTTCTTCCAAGTCCAAGAAAAAGAAAGGAGATCCTTGTACATTTAATAGAAAAACTAGGCATAATGAGGCTCGTTGTTTTAAGAGACTTGAGGCCTTGGAGGAAGCTATGAGGAAACACATCATTTCAGTGTCTAAGCCTTCTTCCATGGGCAAAAGGAAAGCTCTTTCAGCACAAGCCATTCATTCATCTTTTGATAGTTGGATTCTTGATTCAGGTGCTTCACATCACATGACCAATTCACATGATCTTTATTCCATTTTTCATACTTCTACTTCTCATATTGAAGTTGGGAACTATTCACATATTCTAGTTTTTGGGACAAGATCCATTTAGATGCTAGATGGGTGCATTGAGGATGTTCTTCTTGTTCTTGATATTTCGGCAAATCTACTTTCCATATATCAGATTTGACATTCTGGAGATGGGAAGTCAGTTGCGTTTACTCCATAGAATGTGACTATTCGACAGTTGCAGGATCCTGAGAAGCTTGTTACTACAAGGATAGTTGATCATGAGAACCATTTGTATTGGTTTGATGGCTTTGAGTCTTCATCAGGTTCATGTTTTGTTGCTCATGTTCATTCGATGAGAAAGCTTTAGCATGAAAGGTTTGGTTACTTGAACTATAGATATCTTCAACAAATGCATGCACTAGTGATTTTTTTAGTGGCTAATAGTTAAAATTTGGGAATCCAAAATTGGCTAATAGTTCGAGCTATAACATGACTTGGATCGCCATATTTTTACAAAAAATTATTGTAGTCTTATTTAAATCACCAAATAAATTATTTTATTAAAAAATTTAACTCAAAAATTTGCCACAATATTCAATGGATGATTAGATTAGATTCGCCCAAATTTTATAAATTAGATTATAAATCTATATTAATTCACCAATAGTATACCATAATTATTAGTTGCTTTAGAACCATATTTCTAATATTTAGTTTCCACCATTGATTTATAATATAATGTAATGGCCCTTGTTGTATTCCACAAGGTAAAATATACTCATGATCTATAATGCTCATGGGGCCCAAAATTTTGGGTCTCATGAGTATTATAGATTGTGGGTACATTTTACCTTGCAAAGTACAATGTGGGTTGATAAATCAATGATCTAAAATCAATTTTGAGCCCCATGAGATTTAAAAATTGTTGGTACATTTTACCTTGCAGAATATAATGAGGGGCATTATATTATATTTTAAAACAATGGTGGCAAGTAAATATTATAGTCTACCCCTTAAACCCATCAATAATTTCCATTCGCAAGCCCCTACTTTTCCATGAGATTTATTTTTAGATTGGATGGATTCACCATCATAGTTAATGCATTTTCCTATTATTTTTCAAGATTCACCAAAGTTAAAAAAATCGCCAATGAAATTAATTTTTTTCGAAAAAAGGAAAGATTTGCCAATGAAGATTAATATTTTTTCCTAAAAAATGAAAGATTCGCCAGTATTTTATATCTTTTTTTTAGGAGGTTTTGTTAAATTTATCACTGCATGCACATAACCTAGTGGTTGGTCTTCCAAAGATCTCTTGCATGAATGGTTTTTTTCAAGGTTTTGTTCTTGGAAAGCAACATCAAGATCCTTTTCCTAAGGGTTAAGCTACACGTGAAACCACACCCCTTGAGTTGGTTAATAATGATCTCATGTCATTCCTAACTCCTTCTTTTCTAGGGGCTAAGTATGTGCTCACCTTCAGGCATTTCAGAATTTTTACAGTGAGCATGGTATTCTTCATCAACACACAGCTCCTTATACTCCTCAATAGAATGGTATGGCATAGACAAAGAACAAGACTCTCAAGGAGATGGCCAATTGTATGATTCATTCTAGGTCCATGGCTTCATCATTTTGGTTTGAAGCTATCAATTGTGCCAATTATATTCAAAACCATATGCCCCACAAGGAAATACATAATATGACTCCTGAGGAGGCTTGGTATCACCACAATCCTAATGTATCCTTCTTTAGATTATTTAGTAGTGAAGCTTATGATTTCATTTTAGATGGTCGACATAAATCAATGGACAAGAAGATTCAGTAGTACATATTTGTTGGCTATTGTGAGGATGTGAAGGCATATAGATTATTTGATCTTGAAACACAAGAGGTTCATTTTCATCATGATGTTCAGTTTGTTGAGTCCTTCACATAGACAAATCCTCCTTTGACTTCTTTTTCATCACAACCTACTCAATATTCTTCAATTGATGATGTTTTCCTACTTGAGGAAGACTTTGATGATGGTCTTGATCCACCTCCTCCTAATCCACCCACTAGGCCATGATGGGCTCATGTTACTCTTGAGAAGGTTGGTCCTCTTGTTGGTGATCCCACAGACACTCCCCGCACTTGCTCTCAAACTTCAAGAATCAGTATTTTGAGTCATGCTATTTCTGATGATCCTTCAAATTTTTTAGATGCTTTAAGTACTCCAGAGTGGGATAGTTCTATGGCTGGTAAGTATTCTTCTTTGATGAAGAATCATACTTGGGATCTTGTACCTCTTCCTAAGGGAATAAATTTGGTTCAGTGCAAGTGGGTGTATCATACCAAGTATGCAGAAGATGGTTCCATTGACAAGTACAAGGCTCATCTTGTTGCAAAGAGGTTTTCACAGGTTGAAGGAATTGACTATTTGGATACCTTTGCTCCTATTGCTAAGATGGATTCTATTCATCGTGTTCTTGCTATCTACATCAAAGGGATGGTCAGTGTATCAGATAAATGTGAAGAGTACTTTCTTGCATGGGGATCTTCATGAGGAGATCTATATGGAGCAGACACTAGGGTTTTTGCATGACTCTTCACTAGTTTTTAGGCTTCGACATTCATTGTATGGTCCCAAACAGGCCTCTTGCGCTTGGTATGAGAAAATGGATCGTTTCTTGCTTGCTTCTAGCTACACTTGTCATTTTGATCCTATAGTTTATACTTAGAGACATGGAGAGGATCTTATCATTCTTGTGCTCTATGTGGATGATTTGATTCTCACAAGGAGTTCTACTTCCATGATTCAGAGTACACATAGAGTATTGATGGAGTGGTTTGATATGACTGGCCTTGGTATTTTGCATTACTTCCTTGGTCTTTAGGCTCATTAGACTACTGACGAGATCTTCAATTTCCAGCAGAAGTATTCTCTTGATTTTCTTTAGAGATTTAGCATGGCTAATTGCAAGCCTTCCCCCACTCCTTTTCACTCAGGTGTCATATTGTCTACTAGTTGCACTACTATAGTTGATCCTACTTTGTATCAACAATTGGTTGGCGATCTTTTTTACTTGACACATACTCATCCTGATATTTAATTTTTGGTTTGATTTTGTCTCTTGCTTCTCTCAAGAGCCTTGTGAGAGTCATCAGAAGGCCACCAAATGTATCTTGAGATACATTAAGGGCACTACAAAAAAAATTATTCATTACACATCAAGAGCTTCTCATATTGTGGGATTCATTGACTCAAATTCGGTTGATGATGTCAATGATCAAAAGTATACTTTTGGCTTTATATTTTTCCTTGGTTCTAGTCTGATTACATGGTCATGCAAGAAGTAGACTGATATTGCATTATCATTGACTGAGGTTGAGTATTGAGGTGCTGTTATGGCTAGTCAAGAGGTTTTGTGGCTTCGTCAATTTAGGACTAAGTTTGGATTCCCTTCCACTCAACCCACTACTCTTTTTTGTGACAACTAGAGTTCCATCTATATCTATGACAACCCAGTGGAGCATCATCATACTAAACATATTAAGATCCACATGCACTTCATCAGGTATCTCATCTACGATCGTGTTCTTAGCTTGGAGTATTTTCCTATAGATCAACAGGTTGCAGACACATTCACTAAACATTGGGCATCGCCTCACTATCTTCAATTGTGATGGATGCTTGGGGTGAAGGAATTTTTCCTTGGGGTTCTTGATGAGTCCTCCTTCTTTAGTTTTATATGTAGATTTTTCTCTCTTTTGGAGAGGAGTTTTCTCCAATAGGGTTTTTCTCCTTTTCTCTGTTTGTGAGATATTTTTGTTTTGTACATGGGTACCTCATCAGGTCTTGTTGTTAAGACCCATTTTTTTTATTTCATGCATTGGTTTGTTCCTCAATTTTTACTTAAGGGGGGTTGTTAGTGTGAATAAATTATTGTACCTAGTTAATTCTTTACTAGGGACTTAGGGGACTTAGTTCACATGTTAAGTTTACTTAGGATATAAGCATTCTTCTAGAAGTCTTAGTTGTCTTATCTAGACTTTACATTATCCTAGGTAGTTATGAGCTAGTTGTCTCATGTGATAGGATTAAGAAACTTGTCATGATCTTGTCTAATCCTATCTCTCTCCCTTTCCTTTATAAGCAAGGCATCTCTTGCATATTTTGTATAGCATAGAATAACATCTTGTAAGCATTGTATCATATTACAATTCTTGTTTGGTGGAATAACATCTCCAATTGTTGCTTCTCTCTATTTCTTGTGGAGGTTATTTGGTGTTGCAAATTGACGATATTGGTTGCTCTCTTTAACATGCAATATATCCAAATGATAATCTTTAGAATTTAAAATGTTGCAATTGACTAGATTTCTCTTTAAAATGCAAAAAATATTGACACTTTTTTATCTTTTACAATGAAAATCACTAAGTGATTATTTAATTTTTCAATGCTATTCACTAAATATGTATGCACTTTTGATAAATGGGAACAACCTAAGATTGTAATCAAATTTCTCAATAAAATAACTTAGATCTATGCCCTAATCATATCTAAAATTATTCAATTAGATTCACAATATTTTTTTATTTTTTTTAATGTATGATGGACAAAGAATAAAAATGCATAGTTTTAAAAATGAAAAAAAATAAAATCAACAACAAGATCTTCAAATATCCTAGGTTTTGAATCAACTTTTAGAATTTATGCTACAAAAATAAAAAAAATTGCAAGTGTAGGATATGTTGGGTTCACCAAAATTTATAGTATGAAAAGTGATCCTAGATCCAACTAGATTAACTAGGACTAACTTCTTTTCACTTTGACTCCACATTTGTCTACAAACCCACTAGATCTTGATGATTGGCTTGCTACCACAAGGGGTAGCCAATATCCTAGGTTTTGTATTCTCTTGAGTTGCAAAGATTACAAATTTTATGTGTTTTTTAACAAAGCCTATTTGATATAAAACCCTAGATCTGTAATTTATCACAAAGACACATATAGAGAGGAACTTGTTATTAAAAATTGAGCCTTAATTGGGTGGATAGTGGCATGGATGCTCTAGACCTCAGTTGCTACTTTTTCAAGATCTAAAAGATTTGAAAGGTAGGTTACAATTTTCTTTGTGTTTCCTATGATTGGGTCTTGATGAAACTTTTGAATCTATCCTGCACACATGAAATCAGGAGGAAATATTGTTCTTTGTAGGGGCTTTCCTAAGTCAAACCTTGTTTTGGTGTTTCCACCTCGATGTACAAAAAATGATGATTATCAAGAGGGAATTCCCTACTTGTCGAGTAGAGCTAAAAACAATAATTGACTTAAATCACAAACGATAGATGGATAATGTTAACTTAGGTATGAAATCCTTTTTGAAGAGATGTTCACATCATAAGTCACCACAAAAATTGATTTATGGATGCTTGGATTTCTTAATATATTTGAAAGAGGATAGTCCATAAAACACAATAGACTACCATATCTAGCATGTAGAGGATAACTCATACATCTTCGTAAAAGTGGCATGGTTGATCGTAATAGATCCTTGTTCATAATTACTTATTTCTTCCTAATGTCTTCCAAGCATGATCTTGATTTATGAAAGCGTTGTAATAATATTGTTAATTTTTCCCTTGTGTTTTTCTTAATTGTTGTAATTTCATAGAATTGCACCTAAGGGTAATTCCACATTTTTTCACTTTCCCCGACATTTATGACACCTTAAAGAATTAATGAAAAAAATACCATGAGTCAAAATTTTGCTATTCTGACCCCATGCGGACTAGTGGTGGAGCAACAGAAGCCTAATGACATGTTTCCCAAAAATCTAGGCCTTGGAAGCCTATGAGGCGCGCTAGCATCCTAGCAGTTTTTCAAGTTTGAAATGAGGAATATTGAATCTTGACTCTCTCGAGACATGTCCTAGCAGTCATATTTTGAGTGCAACGACTCTTTTCTGTCCGTGCATGCAACAAAAAGCCCTATTTTTCTCTCATTTGGGGGTTCAAGTCATTCAGTTAAGTTCTCTCTTCACTTTCACTCTTGAGTTCTCTTCATTCTTGATAGCAACACTCTCACAAGCGAAGCCATGCCAAACTGAGGTCCCTCCAATAGCTACAACTCTCAAGCAATTACTCAAAGGGATGATTGTGTGCTTCAAAGAGGGTCTAGGCCTGTGAGTAATGCTCTCTCTCTCTCTTCTACTTGTTTATTTACTACTTACTCATGCAGGTTCTATTCTTGAAGCGGGTTTTTCTTTCACCACACACTTTGTCCATTTTATTTACAATCCTTTCCTATTTGGATGTCCATGGAGGTGGGAATACCAAAATGGGGGTTTGACTGAGGAAAACCCCTATATAGCCCCAACCTTTTCCCCTTGTTCTTTTGTGTGTAGGTTGCAAAGTGGAGCTTGGAGTGAAGACTCAAATGTCCAATTGAAGGTAAGTTTTCTCCAAGTTATCCTTCTGCTTTCCTTAAAGTCTTTGTTCTTTGTTTGATCATTTTGTTTAGTAGACCTTAGATCTGAGTCAAGAAGTGAAACCTTATCCTACCCATTGGAGCTCCTAAGCTTTTTTTTTCTTAGGAGGCTAGCATACAATTTGGACGACAGCGTGCCGCACTGGCATCCTAAATTTGCACTAACATCCTTTAGCCGAGAGCTCCTCTATTTGAGGCAAAGATCTTGGATTTTAACTCTCTCGAGATTTGAAGTAGTTTTATTTGAGATACAAATTGTGTACCTTTATTTATAATCTCTTCATTTTGTTAATGCTAAGATGGATCGGGGCAGTTCATTCCTTAGTGATCTCTTGAGAACGAAGAGACCTGTGTGTAGTGAATCTCTCTTATCTCACATTTTGGTGAACTTGACGTGAAACATGTCGGATCTATTCCCACAATTTTTTCATGTCTATGAAAATGTCTTCTCTAAGGAAGATTTTGATATGTTGGATGATGCTCTAAATGACTTCTTAAAGGTGCCTTCCACTATTCACAAATATCATGAGCAAAATTCCTCTCCATAAGCTGAAGAGTCAGTAAATGTAGTTGTGGTCTATGTGGCTCCTTTGAGCCCTAAGAAACCTGTCATTTACATGACCCCGGCTGACCCGTCTTCTAGGGAGGATTTTTTTGTATATGAGATTTCATGTCATAGTGATTCACTAGACTTATACTCAAGGTTCATAAAATTTATGGACTCCACTTCCTATAATTTTGTTGGGCACACATATAATACAAGAAGAAACAAATAGAACTTGGATCAACAACCTTTTATTTTGACATCTCAACCCACTCAAGTTCCTACTTCTTTACTACCTTCTCAACCAAGCATTCCTTCAACACCTAAACCTATGATCAAAGTGTCAGGTGATTATGATCTTGTCCAAAAATTTCATATTACTTCGACTAAGATATCACTTTGGGACTTTCTGTAGACCACTCTAGTTTATCAGGAGATGCTTTAGGAAGTCTTGTAAATGATCCTCTTGCCTACCTCTACTAGGCCTACAAATGTTAATTTGTTTTTGGCTCATATTCAAGCAGATTTTTTGAATATGAATATCACGTTCCATCCAAAAGAACTCCCACCTTTGGATGTGTAGAAACAAACAAACCCCTTGATGATTATAATTAACATTAATAGTATTTGTATTAGGCATACTCTCGTTTACACCGATTCAACTCTCAACTTTTGCAGTATCGACCTACTGCCCAAGATTAAATTGATTCATCTTCCTTAGCTACTTATTCTTTATACATTCATGGGTTTGATAATGTCGGCCATCAAGCTCTAGGCATGATAATACTACCTTTGCGGCTAGGCCTCGTTACCTTGCCTACTTTGGTTTATGTGATGACTAGTCCCTTACCTTACAATATTCTTTTGGGGAGACCCTAGATTCATGCTATGGGTTCCATAACCTCTACTTTACACTATTCCTTAAATTTCATCATAAATAATCAAGTGGTCATGGTTAAAGCTGATCGAAATTTTGTTCACCTTTGTGAGCTAGTGGTTTCTAGTCGAGCTTCAAATGTCTCCACTCTTAAGAATTGTGTTTTATCCCTAACCACTGACACTATGGCATGTTCCTTGGCAATACCCTCCATGGAAGTTGTCCCCAAAGTAAATTTCGTTAGAGATGAACCACCTAAAGCAAAAACTCCTAAGTCTTCCTTGTCTTCTTCTTCTTCTCAATTAAATGCTTTCTTTAGTGATGATTGGGGATCCTTAGAATTCTCTGAATTCTTCATTGCAGAATACAAAGTGAGTCCCTCTCATATAGAGTTTTCAAACGCCTCCAATATAAGGATGGGCAAAGCTTCGGTTAAGGAAGAGAAGTGTGATCCTATCTAGGAGACCAGTCCTTCCTCTACTAAGGAGAGTAGTCCCACTCTTGCAAAGGAGGTTAATGTCTACAAACCAAGCAAAGAAGGTGGAAGCACTCTCATGTATGCATTTGATGTTCATTAGTGGAATGAAACCCTCTACATAGAGCCGCCACCTCCCGAATTTTTTCAAACTCGTTATGGTTTTGGATATGAACTCGCTTCTCGATATGGCTCTAGGAAAAAAGGCCTAGGTGTATCAAGAAAGGAATCCAAGTCCCTATCTAGTTTAAGCTACAAAATCACTATCTGGGTTTGGGATGCTCTATTGAACAATCTAAGCAGAAACCTTGGTGGAGTGTTAACATGATTTTGGTCGAACTACTGAGTTTGGTCCATTCCGAATTGATAGAAGATAGCCTAGGGCAGGTCAAGAAAATTACTTTAGATGTATTCTCTTTAGATGAAGCACTTGAGGAATTCCTAGGCATCTATTCCCCATTGCCTCCCTTCCATCACAAGAGACGATTCCCATATCGCTTGCATAAAAAAGGTTACTTTAGAGAATTTGTCTTGAGTATTGACAAGGAAGACCCTCTATCCAATGTTGGTAATGATGTTCCAATATCACGTCCTGAAGATCATAGTTCTCTCCTTAAAGGAGATACTACTGAAATATCTATGGATCTTAAGTCTTCTAAAAAAGTAATTAAGATTGGGAAGTGCCTTTCTTCAAAAGAAGCAGACAAACATTCTGATCTCTTACATTCTCATCCTGATATCTTTGCTTGGATGTATGAGGATATTCTTGGTATTGATGAGTCTATAGTGGTTCACAATATCATCCTAGGTCCTGATGCTAAGCCAATTAAGTAGAAAAATTGAAATATCAATCCCAGGGTGGCATTGATGGTTAAGACTAAGATAGAGAAGTTGTTGAAAGCAGGCTTTATCTATCTGATCGACTAATCCCCTTGGATCTCAAATATTATTTTTGTTAGTAAACCCGATGGCCGTATTCATATATGTATTGAATTTTGTGATCTTAACAAGGCTTCTCTTAAGGAAGACATTTTTTTGCCTAATATAGATATGATTGTGGATTCGTTTGCAAGCCATGCCCTATTATCTTTTATAGATGGATTCTCAAGTTACAATTAGATTCATATTAATCTAGAAGATCATTTCAAGATAGCCTTCACTACCCCTTGGGATACCTTTTGTTATGTGGTCATGCCTTTTGGATTAAAGAATGCAAGAGAAACTTACCAACAGGCGATGAACCTAATTTTTCATGATTTTATTCATAAGATCTTAGAAGATTATGTTGATGACATCTTAGAAAAATATATAACTAGTCAAGATCATGCAAAGAAACTTCATCTTACTTCTGAAAGGATTTGGTTCTATAAGATGAGACTCAATCCCCTTAAGTGCATCTTCGTCTTGGATGCTGAAATATTTTTAGGATTTATAGTTTCTCATCATGGAATTGAAGTCGACACAAATAAAGTTGATGCCATTGTTAACATGCTTCCACCTAGGAACATTATTGAGTTGCAAAGTTTACAAGCAAAGATTCGGGACATTCAAAGATTCATATCTCAATTGGCTAATCATACCCTTCCCTTCACTCGTCTATTGAAGAAAGATGTTCGCATCATATGGGATAAAGATTGTCAAAAATATTTGGAGTGAATCAAAGCCTATTTGGCCAATCCTCCAATGTTAATGTCAGCTATGCAAGATAGACCCTTTTTACTTTACCTCGCAACATCACTGTATGCTCTGGTAGCTTTCTTGGTTCATTATGATGATGTTGGGAAAGAGAGAGTGGTCTACTGCATTAGCCACATTCTAGTGGATTATGAAACTCATTATTCCTCCATGGAGAAGCAATGCCTTGCTCTTGTCTTTTCTACCTAGAAGTTAAGGCATTATCTTCTCCATGTTGAAAAGCATGTTATCATAAAGACTAGCCTTTTAAGGCATTTGTTCTCTAGTGTTGACCTTGCTAGGAGGTTAGCGAAATGGGTTATGTTGCTTTTTGAGTTTGATATAAATTTCATTACTCAAAATTCAATAAAGGATCAAGTGGTTGTCGATCAATTGGCAGACACCTCTTCATCTCACTCCTTCTCAGGTTTGGACTTGTTCCCTGATGAGAGCATTTTTACGATCAATTATGACCTTGAATTGAAGATGTATTTCGATGGGTCAAGGTATCAGACTGGCTCCGGAGAGGGTGTGGTTTTAATATCCCTTGAAGGTAAACTAGTCCCTCTATCCTTTCAATTGTATTTTAATTGCACCAGGGTGATCCCACAATACTAGTTTACAATTTTTGGGCAACTAGACACTAAACTGATTTTTTAAAACTAAATTTTCACTTTCAGGCTCCTATAACGGCTAAACCATGAGGAATTTGAAGATGATGCAAAGTAGTGATTTGTGAAGTTTTTTCTATAGATTCTAAATATATTATTTTCAAAAAAATTGGAATCAGATTGGAGTTCTTTTTCCATCTCCTTTGAAAACTAGTGTTTTGAAAAAAACAACATTTTAAAGAAGTGACACTCACTGTATACTGTAAGTGTGGAATGAGGTAAATAACATAAATACACTTCTTAATATGACATTATATCAAATGATCAAACAATTGAATCAATTCAACAAAGTAATCAAATGAAAGCGTCCTATTGCTCTCTATCTCCAAAGATTTATTAAATTTGAATTGCTCTCAGATTGTTTAAGCAAATAAGACTGTTAAAATGACTATCTAAAGAACGAGATGATGTTAATGCAATGCTAAATGATAAATCAATTAAACTAGCATGATGTTAATGTGAAACAAATAATTGTAGCTCCAAGAGGCAGCCATTGTTGTGAAGCTTGATTGTTGAATTGCTTGATGTGTGATTGCTTGATACTTGATGCTTGTATTCCTACAGAGTAAGAGTGCAAAAGCTTGATTCTCTGGATCCTTTCTTGGTTGAATGAGGCTTGTATTTATAGATTTCCTAGTTGTAGAAATGCAAAGGGAAAGCTTTGAAAGGCTTGGATTCAATCTGGAGAATTGAATGGTGAGAGATGGAGGAAATTGAGAGAAAGATGGAGATTGTCTCTACCCATGAAAACACCAGGCAAGAGAAGAGGAAGAATTGATGGAGGAGGATTGAGAGATCAAATTCCAAATTTGTCTCCAAAACTTCCCGTGAAGTTTCACAACATTAATTGTGAAAAATTTAGACATAGTTTAGACATAGGAAATCTAATTCATTTTTGAGAGAATATGGATGGAATATTCCTTGTGCAACAATTCAAATATTTTGATTTATTTAAATTAGGAAAAGGGATATAAATAATTTAATAAAACAAACTATAGGATAGTCATTTATTAAATTAAATAGAGGAATATGGTAATTAATTAATAAAGTGTTTGACCTTATTTAATTAATTTGAGAATGATGTGATAGATTGAAATAGGGATTTGATAATTAAATCGAACAAAGTATTTAATTTTGTTTATTTAATTAAGATGAATTTGAATGTGAACTATATTAAATAAATATTTCTATTTATTTACATAGTAGAGGAAATATAATAATTAATCAAATAATGTGTATTTAATTAATCGGATGCTCCAGACCAATTTTAGGTGTATACATTTTGCCCCTCTTCCAAGTGATGTGTTTATGCATTGGTTCGAAGAATATTTTTGTTGCTATTGCCAAGATCGATGATTTCAAAAAAAAAAAAAATTGTATGCCCCTGACATGCCCCAGACATTGATTTCCAGATGATTGTAATTTCATGTGCCCCAGACATGATTTTTAAATGATTTGATAATGATATGCCCCCTTGGGAGATAAATTAATGATATAATGATTTTTAGAATTTTTTCAAATTTTATGATTTTCTGATGATTTTATGATGTTTCGATGATGAAATAATTTATCTCTCGACAAAATGATGAAGAAATGAGTCCTCTGATGAATTTTAATTAATTTCATGGATAAAATTAATCAAAATGTTATAAAAATCCCCCAAAAATACCTTTCAAAAATTATAAATAGTGCTAAAAGGTCATTTTCAATTCATTATTTGCTTTTTGAGTTCAAATTTCCTAGTGATAGAGACATTTTTGCCAGCTGGAGCAAGATACCAATTCCCTACCACACTCACCGATTTGAGCGCATTCGATGCCACAGATGGACACCTGCATATGGACCTCCGGTATGTAGCCCTTGACCTCCTCGTACTTTGTGTATTTCTATTTTTTATGCATTTTAGGTCCTAGGCATGTCTAGGATAGTTTCAGCGCTTTGAAGCCACACTGTAGCACTTACATCCTGATGTAGCGCTTCTAGTAAATTGTCTAGCGCTTTGAGTTTTAGTGCTTGCATTTAAAACTCTAGCGCTTCCAGTCAGTAAAGTAGTGCTTTCAATGATTTAGCACTTAGGAGCCTAATGTTAGCGCTATGAAGCCAAATCTTAGCGCTTTGAGATTTTCGACGCTTTGAGTCGGTGGATTAGTGCTTTTAAGGTCTGATCCATCACTTCTGGTAAAGTGGCGCTTAGGAGGCTTGTTTTAGCGCTTTGATGCAGAAAAATAGTGCTTTGAGTTTTTTAGCGCTTCAGAAGTCTGTTTTAGAGCTTCGGAGTGTTGAAATAGCGCTTTCATGGTTTTAGCGCTTCAGATTCCTATTTGAGCGCTTTTAGGTGCTAAAGTAGCGCTTTTTGGATTTAACGCTTTAGATGATTGTTTTAGCACTTCCATTTCAGAATTGAAGAGTTTGACTTAGTGAACTTTGACTATGTCAATTCCGATCATGTCCATTCTTCTAATTGGTATGATTTGACAATCCACATTCTTGATGTTGGATTTAGATTAAAGTAAATAAGACTAACTCTCATGATAGGCGAGAAGAAATATTATTTCTTGATGATCCTCATGATAGACGAGGACATGATTCAATATCTGATAAATCTCATGATAGGCGAGATCTACATAATGGTTTGATGAACCTCATGATAGGTGAGGTTTGATTAAATATCCGATAAATCTCATGATAGGCAAGATCTAGATAATGTTTTGATGAACCTCATGATAGTTGAGGTTGGATGTTCGCCTATGAATTTTCATCTAAAATTCATACCAAAGTTTTTGAAATAGACATGATAGTAGAATGATGTTTGATTCCCTGACATAGTTTACTGATTGTAGATTATTTTGTTATGATGATAGGAGGATCTGGGTACTCTCCAGATGCGTGAGATATTTCTGCAGACTACATATTTGATACCACATTTGACACCGGATGAGCTCCAGGTGATAGGCCAGTGTGGCCTTATGAGTTTACTAGATATAACCCAGATTAGGATTAATTGGGGTTTGTTGACCACCCTGGCTGAGAGGTGGCATAGCGACCACAACACCTTTCACCTACCCACTGGTGAGATGATAGTCACACCAGAGGATGTGTGGTGTATATTGCACATTCCTTTCATGGGGGAGATAGTTACATATGACTCTCATGGGACCAGTAGAAGTGATGCTCTCTGTCGAGTATTTGAGGATCAAGATATTGAGGGTCTGAGTGTTCAATGGCGGAGGATCACAGACTCTTATGCCACACTACCAACAGTGCTAGCTAGATTTATTGGAGGATTTCTTTGCCCTGATCGCAAGTCAAAGGGATTCCTCATTGGCTGGGGTAGGACATTGGAGAGTATGTTCGTACATGGTACTAGATATGCGTGGGGGATGTGCATGTTAGCACATCTCTATCATGATCTTCATTCCATTGTGTACTTAGGTGCACAGCGTATATCTACAGGGGTGACATTACTAAAGATTTGGGTGTGGGAGCACTTTGCTATTTGTTGATCATTCCCCATTACAGACAGACCAGCTGGCAAGCCATATGTTTTTAGATACAGTGGTTGATTTACACAGGCCTGAATGGGAAAATTAGAGCACTGGAGGTGGGTTTTTGATGATACGGAGACAGTGATATGGCACCCCTACCTTGACTGTGAGGAGTGGGAGGAGGATGGTGGAGTATTAGGCTTTTTATGTGATTCTATGTATCTCATTGGCCAAACTCCTTTTGTACTTGAGAAATTTTTGCTCCGTTGGGTTTACAGACAGTATGGCATAGTTCATTGTATGCCACAGGGGGTAGCTCACTACGCCAGGTGATGCATGGATATTCTAGATTGGGGTCCCACATTGTCCTATGATGTTCTGGTGGAGGGATACAGAGCGTTACAGCCATCTCTATGGGACATGCAGAGAGACATATTAGAGGCAGTCGTTACAGAGGATTACGCAGCATTCTTGGCCTTGGTCCCTCATCCTCGTATTACTATCCTCGATGAGTCAGCACCTTTACTAGTAGAGGAGGATGTGGTAGAGGATGTCGCCGGTGGGGAGGGTGATATCCCAGTAGATGAGAGCTCAAAGAGCAGTAGTTCAGATAGTGATGGCGAGAGTGGAGGATATAGAGGACCAGGTCCAGACATTCACAGTGCACCTTCTTCTAGTAGGCCTCGTAAGAGGCAGGCAGTGATAGTGCCAGCAGTAGGGTAGTAGAGACAGGTAGCTGGGCTCCAGGCATAGGTCCAAACTCTGCAGGCATAGATTCAGACACTGCAGGGGCAGTTGGTATAGGCTCGGGGCATGGTTGTGCAAACACAGACACAGATGCAGACCCAGGCACAGACTCATGCACAGGCCTTAGCACAGGTATAGGGGCAGTTAGCTGGTATGCAGACACAGGTTGATACCCTGACAGCCTAGCGAGACAGTACTCGGTAGATTTCCAAGAGGGCACAGGAGAGAGCCGAGACCCTACAGAGAGGGGTTGATGGCACCTCTATAGGTGATTATATGAGAGAGGTTCTGCGGGCTGCCCGAGAGGTAGAGTTTTACCGGGGCCATTATCATGATGCAATGCCCACCGAGCGTCGAGTCAGTTATGCCCCATCGAGATCAAGGTGGACTCATACACAGACTGTCAGTGAGGGGGTGACACAACCTCCACGCAGAGATCCCAGAGATCCGTGTCCTTCAAGGGGTGGTGGTGGTATAGGTACAGGTCCTGTTGGGCCTGCTCACTTTGGTAGTAGCAGGTCGTAGATGCCATTTTGATCCTTACTGATGTATTTTATGATGTATCTCTCTTGTATGATGATGTATTTTTATGACCTCATTGTATACTTGACATTGATATATATATGAGATGTAGTTGATGCGATATGTTGATGGTTTAATGATTTCCATGTGATGGATGCTTTTATATGCTTTATGTGATGAGTTTATTCTAAATGTGATGATGATAAATGATGATTTATTTTATTGTGATGATGTAATGATGTATGGATGGATGGAATATGATATATAGATAAATGATGTTATTTGAGAACATGCATGGATAGTTGGATAAATGATTTTTAATTATGGGATGATTTTATGATAAATGATCATTGATGGATGTAATGGTATGACTTTATTATTTTTAAATGTATGGATAGATGATATAATAATGATGATGTGATGTATGGATTCGAAATGATATGTAATTAATGTGTTATGGTAAGAATGAACCTGATGCACTGATGGTAGAATTTATGATGCATGATAAAATATATGAATGATGAATTGATGGTGCAATGATGATGTTATATGTTTTTGATGATTTTATGTCAAGTATACTCAGTCTCTTTTGTAGATTAGATAATCATTGATTGGAATCCTTTATCCAACAAATACTCTATAGATAATGAATGATGATGAATGCAATCTAATTTAATCATGCAAAACAGATGTCATTTTTACAGTCTTTTTGTGCTTGGTATCATCATAGAGCTTTATTGGATGTTTAAAGTGAATAGAAGCGTCAATGGTTGTGTTAATCCAATAACGACCTAAGTACTTCTTTCATGATTTTTGATATTGCAATCAAACACAAGCATCAAGGTATAATTGAACTGAGATGACCTGAGCATTCATTGCGTATACAAGCAGTGATTAATCATTTGAATGTGTGAATTCTGAATGTCATCAGTGATACATTTGCATAACACATCCCCCAACAATTCATACATGTAAATGATTAACATACAGACAGCAGATAATAAAAACATCATTCTTTTTCCTTATTCCTCCAGTTCAATACATCCTTGAGTAACTCCAAAGAAATGATAATCAAAATATAATTTATCCATTTACACTTAGTGTGTTTCAATCATTTTTCAAATTTTAAGATCATCCATCCTAACTTTTTGACATGTTTTTGGATTTTTTGGGACTTTTTACGAAAGACCTAACCTACTAACTAATCCTAGGGGTCTCAGGGGCTGATCAAAGATGAGCCTTGCCTACATTACACACGCAGAGACCATGTAGTTCAACTGACACAAACCTATCTTTTTGAAAGTTTCTTTTTTAGAGTTTCCTATTTGACATGTTTTTTGATTTTCGATAATGATGGTTGATTCTTCAAACAATGATTGAAATTGTGTTTTGATCTTTGCAAGTGATGCGTTTGGATTGCCCCTAGATATCTAGATGTTGCCCCCAAGCTATGGAGTTATATGTTGACCATGTGACATGACTTGATAGTGGATGTAATGATGGCCAGATGAATGATATGATATGAATTGATACTGACCTTCAGATGAATGATCTCGACATATATCCAAATAGATGGGAAAGCTGATCTTAGAATCACATATGATGCCTATTTCCAGGTTTTCACCACACACTTTGATTACACCCTTTGTATTTTTCCTTTTTTTCCCTTTTTTTGTATATTCTATGTTATTTTATTTTATTTTTTTGTATTTTTGTGTTTGCCAAGATGCCTGTTTGCTAGGTTTTCACCAAGGAAACAATTTTTAGAAATTTTGTCTCGTGCACTAGGAGTTTTAAGCATAGAATTTCTTGAGATGAATACTGTTGATAGGTTCATCAAACAGATCCCCTTCTGACGTTGATAGCTGATATGCTCCTGATCCATACACTGATATGATAACAAAAGGACCAAGCCAATTAGGGTCAAATTTTCCTTTCTTCTCCCTATCCTGCTGATTTCTTGGGTTTTTCTTTAGTACCAAGTCGCCTACTTGAAATACCCTCGGTTTCACCCTGTGATTATAACTCCTTGACATCCTTTGTTGATAAGTTGTTAGATGATTTACAACTTGTTGACGATGCTCATCTAGCAATTCCAGTTCCTGTAATCTAGATACCCTATAATCTTCATCTGAAATGATACCTTTGAGTGATACCCGAAGGGATGGAATTTCAACTTCAATGGGTAATATGGCTTTCGATCCATATACCAAAGCAAATGGTGTAGCTCCCATAGGTGTTATGATGCTTGTTTTGTAGGCCCATAGTGCAGGATTGAGTTGAACATGCCAATCGCATCCAACATCGTTAACCGTCTTTTTGAGAATTGTGAGTATGGTTTTGTTTGAGGCCTCTGCTTGGCCGTTCCCTTGAGGATAGTACAGTGTTGAAAAATGATGTTGGATGTGAAACTTTTCACATAACTCTTGGACATCTTGATTCTTAAAAGGTCGTCCATTGTCTATGATTATAGATTGAGGGATTCCATACTGACAGATGATGTAGTTCAAGATAAATGAGGAGATCTGTTTCCCAGTGATGGTAGTAAGAGGTACTACCTCTATCCACTTCGTGAAGTATTCTGTAGCCATGATGATGAAATTATGTCCATTAGATGAAGATGGATGGATTTTTCCTACCAGATCTAGGCCCCATTGACAGAAAGGCCATGTTGATGTAAAAGGATGCAGTTCTTGTGCCGGTGCATGTATCAGATTACTATGAACTTGACATTTTTGGCATTTCTTAACAAAATGATATGATTCTTTTTCCATGCATGGCCAATAATAACCTAAACAGAGGAGTTTCCTTGCGAGGGTTATTCCACTTGAGTGAGTACCAAAAATACCCTCATGAACTTCTCGTAGGGCCATTTCAGATTCATTGTGTTCTAGACATCAGAGTAGTGCACCATCAAGACCTCGACGATAAAGGACATTTGTGATTAAAGTGTGTCAGGCAGATTGACGAATAAAGTTACGTTTTTTATTCCTAGAAAGGTCAAGAGGTAGGATATCATCTTTCAGATAAGCATAGGTTGTTTTGTATATGGAGGGTTCAATGGCTTCTAGATGGCATATGGTAGAAGATTCTGATTGATAATAGGAAGGACATGATACTTGTTCTACCATAAACTCATAACAAATACGCTTCTCAAGCAATTTTAGTAATGAAGCGATCGTAGCCATAGCATCAGCAGATTTGTTCTCCACCCTTGGAATTTGATCAAACTTGATATTAGCAAAGGAATGTTTCAGATGATCTATTTCCTGCTTGTAAGGCATCAATTTTTCATCTTTGGTTTGATATTCATCATTGACTTGATAAATAACCAGTTGAGAGTCTCCATAGACCTATAAATCTATGATTTTCCATTGAATTGCAATCTTGACCCCAATAATCAATGCTTCGTATTCCACCACATTGTTTGTACATTGAAACATGAGTCTATATGACTTCAGAATTGTGTGTCCTTGGGGAGATATGAACAAGATCCCTACTCGTGATCCTCGTTGTGTATACGATCCATCAATGTATAGTATCCATTGTTGGGGCATTGTTGTCATGATGTTTGCATCTGGGAATTCCATTGTCATTGGGAAATCATCTAATAGAGGAGCTTTAGCTAACTATTCAGCAATTTCTTGTCCCTTAATTGCCTTTCTCTCGACATATTGAATGTCAAATTCACTTAAGAGCATAACCCATTTTGCGAGTCTACCTATTAAGGCAGCTTTACTTAATAGATACTTCAAAGGATCAATCTTTGCAATTAACCTAATTGTATGAGCCATCATGTAGTGTCTCAACTTTTGAGTAGCAAACACCACTGCTAAGCTAGACTTTTCTATGAATGTATAGTTTATTTCATAGCCATTTAAAGTTCTACTGATGTAGTAGATGGCATGCTCTTTTCCTTCATGATCCTCCTATGCTAAGAGTGCCCCCAAAGATATATCTGTCATGGCAATGTACAAAATGAGAGGCCTTCCCTATGTTGGTGGTATGAGAATAGGTGGTGACATTAGATATTGTTTGATCTGATTGAATGTCACTTCATACTTCTCAGCCCACATGAAAACTATGTGTTTATGCAATAGATGATTGAAAGAATGACTTCTATCTGCCAACTGGGAGATGAATCTTCAGATTGATTGAAGTCATCCTTGTAGTGATCTAAGTTGGCTGATGTTTCTAGGGGGTGGCATCTCCATAATTGATTTGACTTTTGTTGGATCCACCTCAATGCCCTTTGCTAACACAATGTATCCTAGTAGCTTTGCTAATGTAACCCCGAAGACACATTTCTTAGGGTTTAACCTGACATTAAATTTCTCCATCCGTGTGAAGATTTTATCTAGGATATGCAAATGTTCTTCCCTAGTAGTGGATTTCTCCAAGATGTCATCCACATAATCCTCCATGAAAGTGTGCATCATATCATGGAAGATCATAGTCATTGCCCTTTGATAAGTCGCTCCTGCATTTTTTAAACCAAATGGCATGACATTCTAGTAGAAAGTTCCCCATGGACATGTAAAAACTGTCTTTTCTTGATCTTCTGGAGCTATTCTTATTTGATTGTACCCAGAGAAACCGTCCATGATTGATAACATGGAATGCCCTGCCGTCAAGTCCACAATGATGTCAATATTTGGAAGTGGAAAATCATCCTTCGGGCATGCTTTATTGAGGTCCCTGAAATCTGTGCAAATTCTGATGCTATTGTCTGGCTTGGAAATAGGCACAAGATTTGATATCCATTCAGCATAATCTATAGATCGTATGAATCTAGCATCCAGTAATTTCTTTAGCTCTGTTTTGACCATTAATGCTATGTGGGGGTGCATCTTTCTTAATTTTTGTTTAACAGGCTTGATTCCTTTTGGCAAGGAAAAATGATGCATAAGCAGATTTGGATGTAAGCCTGGCATATCAGAGTATGGCCAAGCGAAGTTGATGCTTCTTGCTTTGAAGAAATTGATAAATTCCAATCTCTCTTGATCAGTCATTGATTCTGCTAGATGTAGTAATTTTGCCTTCTCTTTTGTGCCAATGTCCACTGATTGTGTAGGTTCAACCAAAATCGATGATCGTTCATGATAGTGTTCTGGGAGAGTGTCAAATCTTCCATCCTTTAGTGACTCAGAAAGGTTTTCACCGTTGGATGCGTTCTTTATTTTTACTTTTTCCAGATCTAATGCTGCCATATAATGGTTTTCACCATTAGATCTATTTTCCCTATTGTTAATTTTGCAACTGAAAGATTTGACACCCTCCTACTGAGTCGTATTGTTATGAGTAGTATGGATAGAATTTGTATCAGGATTGGTATGACATAGGAAATGCACTATGGCATCATCATTTTCAAATTTTGGTATGATCAATGGTTCGGTAGGTTCCCAATCAATAAGTTTTAGATGGATTAATGGCATGGTATCATCAGATTGATTTAGGTCAACAGAAGTAAGGGTGAGGACAAAAATATCGTCATAATTGTCATTTGGGATATCAAGACCCATGATGCTACCCTCTTCAAAATCATCTAGTTCACTCAAATTTTGTTCGTCCTCACTAGAGTCATCGATATTTAGTGATCCCTCGACAAATGGTCTAGACCCAGACCCTTGGCCCTCGTCACGTGTAGGTGCATATTTTTGAATCACATCGACTGGAATATCAATGTCAAGTAGATCACAAGGTAATTCCCACTCATATTCATTTGAGTCTGTTTCAGAACCATCTCTAAAGTGAAGGATATTTTCCATAGCTATCTTTTTTAGCTCTTGCTTCTCTTCTTCAGAGTATCCTAGTCCTGGTTTTTCTTTTGTATGGAGAGTGAGAGGTATGATAGGTTCTGAGATTCCCTCTTTTCTTAACCCCAATGGTCCTTGTCCTTCATAACCCATCTTTTCAAGAATAGCCTTTCCTTTTCCATACTTGTCTGTGTAGATGCTAATATTTTTGGTATCGGTCTCTAATGTTGATGTTTCCTCATCCTTGTATAACCAATCCAGGATTGCTTTGTTGTCCGTTTTTTCTACTATGGTTCCCGATTTTACAAATGTTTCTTGAAGAACTGTGGTAGGTACAGATGTTGGAGGTTTGATTAGTGATGGTTGACAATATTTCCTAGGAGATGGCATTAATTGTGATAAGTTAAGTGATTGCTCCATTGAGTACTGTCCCATTCCTTTATCTGTCAACTGAACTTGCTTTTGAAATTTGTTTGATAGAGAAGTTTGTGTATCCAGATTGTTTGTTTCATCATGACTTGTTTCCTTTTCTTTACCTTTCTTTTGCACCCACTTGGTAGAGATGATTGGACTTTGTTCGTTCTTGGATGATGATGAACTTGAAGCTTCCCTATTGTGAGGGACAAAAGTGCCTTGAGATATTCTTAATGTGTCACAATGTTGTGGGTGATTATAATCAGCAACTATAGTCATCTCTTGTCCATTTACTGGAAACTTCAGGCATTGATGGTATGTAGAAGGTACGACCTACATTTCATGAATCCAGGGTCGTCCTAAGAGTATGTTGTATGTCAATCTCTGTCTAATACTTGACATGCTATATGCTTCATCACATGCCCCACTTGAATGGGTAATACAATCAAACCTTTGGATGATCTTTCCTCCTCATCATAGGCTTTGATGGTCATTTTCTGGCGAGCATCAATAGCGTCTTCGGAATATCCTAGTGCACGGACTAATTTGAGTGTGCAAATGTTCAAACCAGCTCCCCCATCTATTAGAACTCTCTTAATAGGATGATTATGGATACAGACTTCGATATGCAATGTTGTGTTATGCGGATGGTTTAATGAGACATCATCCTGTTGAGAGAATGACAGACAATGCGAGGTAGTCAGATGTCCCACCATAGCTTGGAATTGACAAACATCCAAATTATTTGGTACAGTTGTGGCAACTAATGCTTGTTCAAGAACTTCTTTATGTGATGGTGACAACCTGAGGAGTTCCAGTATTGAGATTTGGGCAGGGATGTTTTATAATTGATCAACAATATTATAATGAGATTGAGGCGTAACCGCACATTGAGATCCCACTCCTTTTAATACTACCTTGGTTTTCCCCCTAGTCATGATGTTTTCTATTTGACGTTCTTGATTCTCTCGAGGGGTGTTTTGCATTTGATTGATAATATCATAATGTGATGGAGGTGGAACCGCATGTGTGGATCCAATTCCCCTTAACATTACTTTTGATTTCCCCTGAGTCATGATGTTTTCTGGTTGATGTTCTTGATTATCTCTGATTTTTAAAACATTGATTTTATTATCAAAGTTTTGCACGCTTGGGAGTAAATCCAAAGAGGTAACATTGTTGGTTTCATTTTCACCAATGTTATCAGTAACTATATGATCATTTTTGACTTTAGATAGACACAAGATTGTTGTATTATAGACATGATTGGTGTTATTCCCTTTGCTATTTGATGATGATGCACCTTTGTCATAATTTGGCAAAGGATATTTGAAGGCCGAATGATCATTGTTATTTTGAGGTCCTTCCACATACACTTTGTTGTTGTCCACCAAATCTTGTACTGCATGTTTCAATTCCATATAGTCATTTGTTTTATGACCCTTGTTATTATGATAGTTGCAATAATCAGCATCATTCCACCATGATGGTTTGACTTTTGGATCCCGGAACCTAGCTTCCCATGCAATGAGAAGGCCTCTAGTAACTAGTTCCTTCATTGCTGATTCCAATGATTGACCTAAAGGTGTGAAATTTCGTCGATTTGATGGTTTTTGATATGGTAGTGTTTTTGCGCATTCGTTGTTCTGCATGGTATTTGATTGGACTTTTTGGTCACTGTTTTGATTTTTTGAAGAAGATGCAGTCAAGTTGAAAACTGGTTTGACATTTTGTGAATCGCTTGTTGTTTCATTTGTGTTGCGATTTTTTTGCCAAATTTTTGGTTTATCATTACTTGAGTGTTGATTGGAGTAGTTATTTGATTTGTCATTGTAATGTTTGATAACTCCCTATTTCACTAATGCTTCCTCAATCTTAAGGCCATTTTCTATGACTTTTTCGAAAGTGGGTGGACATTGTAATTCTAGCCTATAGCTCATTTCTTTTGTCAAGTTCTCAATGAATAATTCCATCTTTTCTTCTTCTGGAATAGATCGAGGATATCTAGCGAACAGTTGTTGCCATCTTTGGAGAAAAGACAAAAATGTTTCTCCTTTGTTTTGCTTTAAGTTGTAGAGATCCTTGATAGTAACATAATTTTGGATGTTGAAAGAATATTGAGAGATAAAATTGTTAACAATTTCCTCAAATGTTTTGATACCAGGTTGCAGTTTTGAGAACCATTCCATACACGCACCTCCCAAACTTCTTGGGAATAACCTCATCAAATAAGTCTCTTCTTGAGCAAACTCAAGACTAATTGTTTTAAATTCTCGTATATGATCTATGGGATCTATTCATCCATTGTACTTATCGTACTTTGGGAATTCGCAGTGTCTTGGAAAAGGTGGCAAATCAACTGTTGTGTCAAATGGATAAGGACAAATATCCTATATCGCATATCTTTTGGTTGCCCCTTTCGTCATGTTGTGTATCTATTGCTGTAATAATTGCATTTGTGAAGTTAAAGCAACAACTGGATCTATTGTTTGCATTGGTAATGGTATCTCTGTTTCATTTGTTTCAGTTGCATCTTTCAAACAGTTTATATCAAAAAAATTTGGAAGTTTCGCCCCTGATTCGGCCAACATTAAAAGATATTTTTCCATGTCTTGTTCCAAAACTTTTTCCATAAACATGTGAAACTTGGAATCTTGTTGAGCCGCTTGGATTTCCTCTTAAGTTATTTCATTTTTTTGTTGCGGTTTAGAGCGTTCCAAGGATTTTCCTCTGCCATGTTTTTAG
Organism: Sequoiadendron giganteum; assembly: GCA_007115665.2. Taxonomy (NCBI): domain Eukaryota; kingdom Viridiplantae; phylum Streptophyta; class Pinopsida; order Cupressales; family Cupressaceae; genus Sequoiadendron; species Sequoiadendron giganteum. The sequence goes on along the minus strand of CM021106.1, from coordinate 21,607,439 downwards.
ATGATTCAAGCTCTTGTTCTAAGAGTCTTTGTTTGTGGGACCTAGTGAAGATTGGCATACAAATTTTTTCCCTTTCTTCTGAAATGTTGATCTTATGTGCGGGATAGCGTCACTTTGAACCTTTTTAAACAAAGTCGAATAAGATGACCAATCTTATTGCTTGAGACAATATTTAAAAAGCTAATTACTATACTTTGTTTCGTGATGAAGGATGTATTATCCTAATAATGAAACTTCAATGTAGTAATTGATTGTGTAATTGATTTTGACACTTGTGATTTGTAAGATCTTGTTTCAGTTGATAAGTTTGGAATTTTGAATGAACCTTTTTGATTTTGGTCTCTTGACAGTGATTCTGATGAAAAGAAAATTTGATTTTGATGAAAATGTTGATAAAATGACAGATTGATAGACTAGTTAAAATTTTGAACTCTCTGTTTTAGAAACGCTAAAATAGAGACCAGAAGCGCTATTTCCCAGAAGCGCTGAAATAGAGACCAGAAATACTATTTTACCCGAAGCACTGAAATAGTGCATAAAAGCGTTGTAGAAACTAATGGAAGTGCTACTTGACAGAAGTGCTGAAACAAAGACTGTAAGTTCTAAAACAGTTGCCAAAAGCACTATTTTACCAAAAGCACTAAAATAACGACTGTAAGCGCTAAAACAGAGCCCGGAAGCGTTGTTTCATGAAAGTGCTAGGACAATGACCCAAAGCATTGAAACAGGTTTTTCAGAACACTAAGAACAAGACTTTTTAAGACTTTCTACTGTAAAATTTGATCGGGTCTTGTAGCATACTATATTAGAGATTGGGGAAGATAAGAAGGATGAATCCTTTGACTATGGTTGTGGAATTGTGTGAGAGATTTCCTCTAGAAGAAGGCTCGTGAGTAGATTGGTTCTACTGCATAATCTAATGTGTGACCTTGAGCAAAATCGTGATAGCGGTGGATAAAAGTTCTATGTTGTAAAAGAAGTTTTCGATTTTGATATAGAAAATGTTGTTTTCTCAATTTGTTTCTATAACCAAGAAGTCTTTGGGGTTTTGTGACTTTGATTTTGTTTTTGAGAAACGTGGTGGACTTCCACTTTTGCAGCATGGATTTTTTGATTTGTTTTGACTTGATGTTTTCAAGATGATCTTTAAATCTAATTTGAATGAATTTGTGAAAACACGGCAAGCAATATTTGAATAAGTGTTTTAAAAACTGAAAAGATTGTGTATGTTCAAAAATCACGAATGATCTTTATTGATTTTGACGGGTTGTTTTAACATTTGTACACAAATCAAACAGACTCACACCTAAGGACAAGTAGGTCATCATTATACTCATAGCCCACATCTTGCAATTACGTTGACTCACACAGCAGTGTCACCCCTAGAGGGCGTCTGTGTTTTTGTCGTTGCTAGGTGCGTACTCAAAGTGATGGATGTAGATACTAAATCCCTTGAGCAAACAATACTTAGTAATTATATGGTGAGTGTCTTGGGGGCAGATTATTCCCTCCCCTTGCACTGTGAGTATGACAATGTATGGATACTGACTCGGTGAGCAACTACTCTATGGTTCGTAGATAGGGTTCCGTTCGGTGTGGCAAATAGATAAACTCCCTCAGGAGACCTCCCAATCTTTAGAACAAAGATTTTGGGGATGGTTATCTTCCCTACTACCGTCAATTTGGACTTTCATCAACAAATTGCATTTTTATTATAGTGGGTTGGATAACTTGGCTTTGGTTGTTCCCACTTAGGTCGTTCCTGTAGGGTGAGTACTTTTTCCCACTATGGCAGGCCTACTAAAGGATTTAATAAAGTGTAAATGACATAAAAGAAAAGTGAATCTGGCACTTTGGTCACCCAGTTAAGGGGAGAGCATAAGCCTAATCACTACAAGCACAACATATAGATTTGTTTTTTTTTAAGCCCAAAAAGAAAGATTCTTAATCTAAGTGAAGGTGTTGCTTCACTGAAATCATGATGTTCTTTTTAACTTCTAGTGTAAGAATGTGATGACTATCCTAGGATTGATAGATTTGCTTTAGGAAAAATAAGAAAGTGACTATCCTAGGATTGATCAATTTAAAAAACTTTGAAGTGACTATCCTAGATTGATCAATTTTATTCCAACTGTCAAAAAAAGTAAGATCTGGCCGTGGAAGCATCGAATCTAGACTGTTTTTACAAAAGCGCTAGAATATGGTACCGAAATGCTAGAACAGTTACCTGAGGCACTAAAACCCAAAAATGCCTAAACAGTGTACCGAAGCGCCGAAGTTTGTCTTGGAAGCGCTAAATCATCGAAACATCGAAATAGTGTACAAAAGCGCTAAAACAGTCGATGCACTGGAATAGTAACCAGAAGCGCCAAAACTCTGAAAGCGCTAGAACAGGGACCGGAAGTGCCGAAACTTTTAACGAAAGCGCTAAAACAAATCACGTTGTAAATTTGCATAACACTTCCCAAAAAGATTATAATTTTGATAAAATGGGGTTAGTGCCCCACGGTGAGCACCAAATTGTAAGTGTGGAATGAGGTAAATAACATAAATACACTTCTTAATATGACATTATATCAAATGATCAAACAATTGAATCAATTCAACAAAGTAATCAAATGAAAGCGTCCTATTGCTCTCTATCTCCAAAGATTTATTAAATCTGAATTTCTCTCATTGTTTAAGCAAATAAGACTATTAAAATGACTATCTGAAGAATGAGATGATGTTAATGCAATGCTAAATGATAAATCAATTAAACTAGCATGATTTTAATGTGAAATAGATAATTGCAACTCCAAGAGGCATCCATTGTTGTGAAGCTTGATTGTTGCTTTGCTTTGATGTGTGATTGCTTGATACTTGATGCCTGTATTCCTACAGAGTAAGAGTGCAAAAGCTTGATTCTCTGGATCCTTTCTTGGTTGAATGAGGCTTGTATTTATAGATTTCCTAGCTGTAGAAATGCATAGGGAAAGCTTTGAAAGGCTTGGATTCAATCTGGAGAATTGAATGGTGAGAGGTGGAGGAGATTGAGAGAAAGATGGAGATTGTCTCTACCCATGAAAACACCAGGCAAGAGAAGAGGAAGAATTGATGGAGGAGGATTGAGAGATAAAATTCCAAATTTGTCTCCAATTTGTCTCCAAAACTTCCCGTGAAGTTTCAAAGCATTAATTGTGACAAATTTAGACATAAATTAGACATAGTTTATACATAGGAAATCTAATTCATTTTTGAGAGAATATGGATGGAATATTCCTTGTGCAACAATTCAAATATTTTGATTTATTTAAATTAGGAAAAGGGATATAAATAATTTAATAAAACAAACTATAGGATAGTCGTTTATTAAATTAAATAGAGGAATATGGTAATTAATTAATAAAGTGTTTGACCTTATTTAATTAATTCGAGAATGATGTGATAGATTGAAATAGGGATTTGATAATTAAATCAAACAAAATATTTAATTTTGTTTATTTAATTAAGATGAATTTGAATGTGAACTATATTAAATAAATATTTCTATTTATTTACATAGTAGAGGAAATAGAATAATTAATCAAATAATATGTATTTAATTAATCGGATGCTCCAGACCAATTTTAGGTGTATACATATACAACATAACTTTTTTTGTATGAAGGATAAAATTTCAGTTTTTTCGAATTTAAATTTGTAACTATGATATCTAGCACTTTCATTTGATTTCATAATGTTTTATTAAATATTTTTTTCTTAATCAAGTTTTGAAGTCAAACCAATTATAATTTAGACATAGGCGGATTGTATACAACATAACTTGTTTTGTATATATCAAATTTAAAAAAAAAAATTAATGGATCAAGGACACCAATACCCATCCCAACCATATTTTTTAATTTTTTTTTTGTTAATATTCTATTTTTCCACATGTGCATGACAAAGAGCTTGATTTTTGGTGAAAAAGCTATGTTTAAAAACTAAAAAAAAAAATACATAATAAAACCAAAACATATTAAAATTATATTCATTGGATAGCTCATTCTGAGGACTACCATGATCATTTGAAATAAATTTTAAATGAATTCATTTGATCCCCCAAAAGGTAAATCAAAGTTGATTTTTTATCAACATTTTGATAGGTGTAAAGGAGACTTCATTGTAGGTATGGTTTAAAACTAGCGAGGTTCTATCCAAGGGGGTTTGATATAAGGTGGTTTTATCATACCCTCTTCAATTGGAATCCTTAAAATGGGAATTTTTAAGGCTTAAATCATTATATTTTTTAAAAATATTTGATTTCAGCAAAAATAAGAATCTCCCAGAAATTGTAAACTAGCTTTGTGAGATGATCCACCAATAACAATGTTGAGTATGAAGCTCTCATTGTTGGCTTATGTGCTGCAATTTCATTAAGAATCAAGCATATTCACATACTGGGTGATTTTGGGATCATTGTCAATCAGATTATGGGAACCTATCAAGCTAAGCAAAGTAAGTTGTCTCGATATTGATACCTTGCTTTGTCCTTGATTAATTGGTTCTCTTCTTTCACAATAAACAATATCCCTAGGAGGGAGAATAAACATGTTGATGCCAGGGTAAGCGCATCTTCCTTGATATTGTCAGAGGAGGATATGAAAGAATAACACTTTTTGGTTCAGGTTTTTCAGTCTCCAACCATTTCTGATCAACTTGAGCCTGATATCCTTGTGTGTTCTCACATAGACTTGGGAGAATGGTTCTCTAATATCTATAACTACCTAAAGAATAGAAACTTTCTCGATGATGCAACAAAGAATGATCCCACTCGTATACAAAATATTTCAGCACCCTATGTTATTTTGTCTAAAGTTCTCTATCAAAAATCTTATAATGGCTTGCTTCTTCGATGTCTCACTAAAGAAGAGATACCGCTTGCCCTTAAGGAAGCCCATTCAGGCTCTGGGGGTGGACACTTTGGTGGTAGATCCATGGTGATAAAGTTGGTACATATGGGGTACTTTTGGAAAATGATGGAGCAAGATTCCTTTGATTTTTTTAAGAAATTCCTACAATGTCAAAAACATAGTCATCTTATTCATGCACCTACATAAGAGTTACAAAATAAAACCTCTCCTTGGCTGTTTGCAAAATGGGGGTTGGATATTATTAGAAAAATATCACCCCCTTCTTCTAAGGGACATACCTTTATCATTACTGCTATAGATTATTTCATTAAGTTGGTTGAAGCCATTCCACTCTGATCCATGAACGCTAAAGCTATCTATAGTTTTCTTCTAAACAACATTATTTCTCATTTTGGATTGCCTACTACACTTGTCTCTGACAATGATACACCTTTCAAGAACAATGAAGTAAATAAATTATTAGAAAATTTCCACATTCAACATAGATTTTGTACACCATACTATCCATAATCTAATGGCCAAGTGAAAGTGTCTAACAAGACTCTTGAGCTAATTCTTCGTAAAATAGTTAATAAACACGGTAAGGATTGACATACTCAATTAACATATGCTTTGTGGGCCTATCACATGAGTGTTTGTATAGAGATGGGAAGAATGCCTCAAAACCTTGTATATGGTTTTGAAGCTATCTTGCCTTTAGAGTTAGAAATTCCATCTTTGCGGGTTTCCCTTAAAGGGTTAATTAATGATGAAACTTATCGATCCAATTGCTTGCATTACCTAGACATGGTCGATGGGTGCCAATTGTATGCCCTCTACCATCTTAGAGCTTATCAGTGGTAATTATCTAGATAGTATAATCAAAATATGATTCCCAAGAATTTTAAGCTGGGAGAATCGGTTCTTTATGAAAATTATAGAAATGTAAATGTGTCACTTGATCAGAGAGGGAATTTTAGTCCTAATTGGTTAGATCCTTAAAGTATTGTCTCACCCATCTATCATGATCCAAACAGCCATGGTCACGACTATCACTCAGTGTAGCAGGGGTGCAATAGTTTGTGCCTATTCATACCAGTGTGTGTAGATATGCCCCAAACCATTCTCATCGTCGGTCGGCCTAGAGAAGTAGATTACACCCTTCGACCACTCCTCAATTGATCAGGTGTCATCAATGGCCACCCATCACCTACGGATGGGTAGCTCAAGACTCTTATACACATACTTCAATGTAATTGTCATCTCCCCAACAAGAAACTGGAAAGATGATGTGGTGGCATCCCACCTACCCATCAGGGTTGTCAACATCCTCTCATGATAGAGTGTCTCTGGCATGGTGAACACATGCCAAAGACTATCCTATTGTAGATGTGTGACCTCATCGTCACTAAGGTGGTCCCTTTTCTTGCGAACTAAGTGGTATGCTCACCCACCAGGATGCTCCTAGATCTCAAGATAGTCCTATAGAAAATGGAAAAAAATCCTATGTTAGAACACATAATTTTAATCTGAAAACAAAGAATTCACTAAGAATTTTGTGCACCACGTAGACGTTTGTGCACCGTGCATATGTCTCAATCAACCGTTGATGCCTCGAGGATGCCAACACATCTTGGGGATGCCAACGCATCCTGGGGATGCCAACGCATCCTGGGGACTTTAGCATAGAACATAAATGACAACTCAATGATAGCATCAAAAAATGATGTTTGCATTGCTCGACGAGGAAAAAATTGCTAAAAAACATTCTAAAATTCACAAAAAATGAGGTTTTGAGGCCTACCTAGTCCACCTCGCGACCCTCAGCAATATCATCCCTTAGCTACTCCAGTCTAGGCACCTCATACTCTCTCCTGGTCAGCATTTTGTTGAATTTTCTCTCACAAAAGTCAACAATTTTCTCATAGTGAATAGTGAAAATGACCCTTCTAGGGGCCCACCTAGGTATATATAGGCCCCTCATGACCCATTTTCCCTAGATTTTGTGGCTCTCTGGTTTCTCCTAAATTTACCCCACCTAGCTGGGGGAAAACTTAGGAGGGGGCATATAGTCACCTCTTGATCATATTTTGTTCTTTCAAATCATTGAATTTTACTTGATCATTCTTCTCGTCATTGTAGCTCCTTCTGATTTTCAAAATTGACTTAAATTTGAGTTTTGCAAAATAAATTTTTGTGGGATTTCTCACATCCACTTTGTCATTAATTTTTTTATCTTGGTTGCTAGGGGCACCTCGGTATTGGTTAGCTCAACCTCGGTGGCCTTTGAGGTCCCCTTTCTTGGCACGTAAATCTGTAAAATTCAAATTTGAGATTAAAAAATTCTTCTCTACTTTAGTGTGGCTAATTTTTCCCAAAATCGAGCTCACTAAACTGGGGAAAAAATGTAATGTTGTAGAATTAAACCTAAGATGAATTCCACATTTTTTCAGTTTTCCTAGCATTTATGACACCTTAGAGCATTAATGAAAAAAATCCCATGAGTCAAAATCTCATAATTTTGACCCCATGAGGACCAATGGTGGAGCAACAAAAACCTAACAACACGTTTCCCAAAAATTTGGGCCTTGGACGCCTACACAGCGCATGGACGTCTACATGATGCGCTAGCATCCAAGTAATTTTTTGAGTTTGAAATGAGGAATCTCGAATCTTGACTCTCTCAACATATGTCCTAGCAGTCATATTTTTGGTGTAACACCTCTTTGCTACCATTGCATTCAACAAAATTTCCTCTTTTTCTCTCATTTGGGGGTTCAAGTCATTTAGTTAAGCTCTCTCTTCACTTTCACTCTTGAGTTCTCTTCATTCTTGATAGCAATACTCTCACAAGTGAAGCCATGCTGGACTGAGGTCCCTCCAACAACTATAGCTCTCAAGAAAGCACTCAACAACATGTTCATGTTCTCTAGAGAGGGTCTAGGCTCATGGGTAACACTCTCTCTCACTCTCTTCTACTTACTTGTTTGTTTTCTACTTAGTGGTGTGGGTTCTACTCCTAAAGCGGGTTTGTATTTCACCACAGGCTTTCTCCATTTCATTTACACTCCTTTCCTATTTGGCTATTTGTGGAGGTGGGAACACCAAAATGAGGTTTGATTGAGGCAGGCCCCTATACAACCCCAACCTTTTCCCTTTGCTCTTCTATTTTTAGGTTGCAAAGTGGAGCTTGGAGTGAAGACTCGAATGTCAGGATGAAGGTATATTTTCTCTAAGTTCTCCTTGTGCTTTCCTTAAAGTATTTTTTCTCCATTTGATCATTTTGTTTAGTAGACCTTAGATCTAAGTCAAGAAGTGAAACCTTATTCTGCTCGTTTGAGCTCCTGAGCTTTTTGTTGCTTAGGATGCCAATGCACAATTTGGGTAATAGTGCATTGCACTGGCGTCTCGAATCTGCACTGAATTCCTTTAGTCGAGAGCTCCTTTGTCTGAGGTAGAGATCTAGAAGTTTAACTCTCTTGAGATCTGAAGTATTTTTCTTTGAGATACAACTTATTTACATTTCTTTACAATCTCTTCATTTTTTTTTATGTTGAGGTGGATAAGGGCAATGTGTTCCCTGGTGATCTCTTGAGAATGAAGAGACCTATGTGCATTGAATCCCTCTTATCTTACAACTGCTTTTAGGATGCTCAATTGTATTTCCAATTTTTTTAGGATTTTAAATGGTTAAAAAGACTTTTATTTATTTTCATTTCTTTATTTCCCACAAAATTAATTATCAAAGGCCAAGAATTGAAACTGGGTTTTTAAATGTTAAAATGCTTAAAAATAACATATTTTAAATTGGGCCAAAATAGGCTATCTAAACCTAGTTTGAACCTTTTTGTGTCCTTAAGTAAATATTAAATAATAATTCCCAATTTAATTTTGTTTTTACAAAGATGACCATAAAATGAGCAATTTAAGAGCATAATTGGGTCTAGGCACATAGGGGGAGCTAAGCCTAATTTGAAAATTTTAGGAGTGATAATTTATGATGCTAAAACTAGACCAAACCTATTAATATTTAAGTTCCCACTACATGTTCTACTCAATCCATTATAATAATTCTAGTAAGGCACACCCATAAGAGGCCAAGGTGGAGAGAGATAGAAGGAAAATATCCAAAGAATATATTGTGTTGATTTGGGACTACAACCTTCACTAGAACAAAAAACCATGAATTATATAGTGGATATGTTAAGACACCTACCTCTATTCACCTAAATTAAGGGATCCCTTATATATCACTCTTGGTATCCTTAAAAAATTCTTTTGAAGATTCCAAATTTCTAGTGGACCTCTTATACCCTTTTGTATTTTTACAATGGGATAATGCCACACGTATATATTGGAAGGAAAATATTTTAGGGGCCATTATAAATTTAGAATAACAATATTTAAAGGGATTGAGGTTTGGAAAGCTACATTTTTATTGGTATACCAATTCCAAGATACAAATATAATTTAATGGTTTCACTCTTATCATAAATAGTATAATTAAAAAACCATAATGCACTTGAGTTGGTATAAGGAAAATAAAAATATAAAATTGATATTCTACCATTATTATGTAGTATATTTTTTCTAATTCCCTATAATAATAATGATTTTATCTTCTTATGATGGAATCCAATCACATAGAGGGTTTTTCTCCATTATTACATAGGAATTAAAACTAAAATTTCTATTCATAGCTCATAATTTTGTATACAAGAGTGTCTTTGGATAGGGAATAACATTCTTTTTTATATAATTAGATAGTAAGATGAATAAAATGATAGTATAATTTGGTATTTATTATAGGAAACTTGAATATTTATATGATCCCATCATTAATGGTAGTTTGAATTTATTTTTGACATTCATTATCCCCTCTTTTTCACAAATTATAAATTTATACTTTCACATACATAATTTCAACTTTTAGTTTGATCAATGACTCAAATTCATCCTCCCTTTAGGATAAATAGCTATGGTAAAATGGTAGACATCAAATATGTGATTTATGTAATTCATTGATCCTTTATTGTTGACATGATCATGACATGTAGTATTAAAATATATGGTCTAGATCAACTCCAAAATACCCTTAATCTTGTAAACAAAAAATCTATTGAGTAGATAGAATGGGTCCAAAACACTTATTCCATTAGACTCTGCATGGAAGATTTGAACTTAATAAATCTAACATAGACCACCAAATATAACCCACATACTCAACCTTTAACCATAGGGTTGAAACTTAGCATGGTGGTTGTCCATTAAAATATGCTTATTTATTTCTTGTACCTAGAACTTGAATTTTTAAAAACAAGAAAATCTAATGAATGATGTGAACCACCTTATAGTAAAAAAATAAAAAAATCCAATGAATGGTTACCTAGATTCATATAATAACTATACATTATTCTCCTATAGTTGATGAGATTGAGATATGTGGCTTGCATCCAACTCACTTGGTTTAGTTTCTCTAAGTTATAAAACATTAACCCAAAACTAAAGTGATAAATTTAATCTTTGATGAAATCAATGATGATATTACACTTAAGCTCCCTAAAGAAATGGTAAGTTCATTGTGAAAATAGATGATTATTATACTATAATCACATAACTATATCACTTAAATTCATTTTTCCACAACCATATCCAATATTCTAGATTGATCAATCATGAAATCAATAGTTATGGAAACATGGAAAGGCATTAGAGCCTTGTATTTTATCATTCTATCAAAATGAATAATATTCAAACAAAAAAACAATGATCAATGGTGCATAAGACTTTAGGAGATTAAATAAATTTTATGTGTGAAAATCATGGGCTTCTAACATGTACCATCATTAATAGTCCAACTTTACATATGTAACTAGTCATTTACTCATAACCACATCATGAACACCTATGCCTCTTATGCCTCAGGCCCTTCCCACCTAGCATCAAATTCAAACACCTCTTGTTCTCACTCCCCTGTCTGCTACTCATTCCCTCTTGTGGAGGCCCATCCCATCTCATCTTTGCTTGGGTGTGACCTAATATTGGATATTACGTCGTTTATCTCATAGATTTCATAGTCATTTATGGGTGCGTTTGTGGGTGAGGCTACTATTACCCATAGTTCTCTTGTTCATGGGTTTCATGAGAGTTCTTCTATAGTGAATGGTCCTATTCGAGCTTCATTTTTGGATGTTGTATGGAACAAGAATATTGGGGTGGTCTTTGTGCATCGTTTATGGTGTGCTAGTGATGCCCCTGTTATCTCTCTTGGCAAGGAAGTCTCTAACCATATTAACTTCTACTCCCAAAAAGGTTTAATCTATATTTAATTTTTTTTGTGGTCTTCCCTCCATAATATGCACCTATGGATCTCCACGCATTGGTCTCCTTTAGTGGTAGGTATGATGGAGATTTACCCTTTAGCTAGCGTGTTTGTTTTTTGGTTTTCATTCTCCTAAATATAGATAGCAAATTTTAGATCGTGGATTGTCGGAATGGGACTCTCAAATCCCTTGTCCATGAGGCCTTGGGTTCATTCCTCCAACCCCTTGAAGCAACCCATTGATGTTATTCCTATTTGGGTGAGATTGTTGTATCTCCCCTTATAGTTCTTATGTTCCTTTGCTTATGAGGATATTGGAAATGCTCTTGGTAGGTTCTTGTAAGTGAATAATGCTTCCAATAATTTTAATCACACCTCCTTCACTTGGATTTTTGTGGAGGTTGATTTATCTTAGGTTTTACCTTGTTATTTAGTGCTTCAAGTTAATGGCTAGTCCTTGTCTCAGTTGCTAGATTACAAAGGTATCCCTTTTCATTGTAGATTTTGTTTTGCTACTAGATACCTAGATCGAGACTGTCCTCATGGATCTCCTCTTGTTTCATCCTCCACTTGGTGGAAGAACGCTCTCTTCAAGAATATTTAATAGTGTACCTTGATGTAGACTCTTGTTTTGATTGTGAGGATTCTAGGCCTCTTTCTCCTTCTATGCAGACGAATAATCCTACTATTGATGGTGTTTCTTCTCCTAAGTATTTTTCTATGTTGTTTCTAGATAAGGTTACCCCTACTGTTTTGTGTGTTTCCTCCTATAAGGCCCATGCTCCCCCTCTTTGGAAAATTTTGTCTTAACTAAAAATAATTATAATTCGGAATGGGTTTTGGATGCTTCACCTGAAGAAAATTTTGGTCCACTTGTTAGTTACTCTGAAGGGAATTCTTCCCATTCCGGTATAAATTTTTCTAATCTTTTTTTTTAAATTCATCTTGGATAGTAGTGCAATGTAAGAATAAATCTAAGGTCTTTATTTCATTTAACATGTCCTTTGGGGCTATGTCGATGGTCCTAGCTCTAGTGCTTGAGTTGTTACTAGTTTCTCTTTTGTTGGTAGCTCTATTTGATACTAGATTTTTTTTGATGTTCTAGTCCTATTATTTTTTATTATTTGTTGTGTGGTTAGTCTATTTTGTTGGTTTGTTCAGCCCTATTGTTTGCTTTGTATAGGATCAGGGCCCTTACTTTCTTATCTAATAGAAAACTTGTCATTTACTCCATTAGAACTAGTCAAAGTGTGGAAAATGTTTTCCTTTCTATTGGCACTTGAATATTTAGGGACACATATGTGCCCTTATGTTTAATCCTAATTATGGACTATCAATATTTAAATTGACACAGCCTTACTCTCCTACTTGTAAATTATAATGCATATTATTTCTATTACTAGTCCAATAAGAAAGTGGCACATATTATCTTCCATTAAATAATTCCACGTGGGATGCTATCTATGTTGATGATGGATTTGTAAATGAGTATTTCACCACCAATATCTAGTATACTAATATATCAATAGCTACTCGCATCTTAGAAATGAATTAATAATTAAATGATAGATGAATTTCAATCATATTCACTTAAAAAATATAACGAAACAATAATTTCAAAAAAAATTATTTAGTTTTACATAAATAGATAAACCAATCTCCAATGAAGAAATAATAGATAGTAATCTAAGTCATGGGATAAGATGAATAAAAAAATGATATACATGTAAACCTAATCATAGTTAAAAACCCTAAAAAATATGTATCAAACTAATTTTCAACAAGTGATAAATTTTATTAAGTGGAAATCCTTCTAATAATTTTATTTATTTATTCTATTATATTAATTTTAATATTATTTGATAGCTAAACAATTATTTTATTATAATAATATTTCTATTTTATTTATATCTACACTTTATATGCATGTTGGTTATTCTAATATATTAAAGTGTATACTACCAAATAGACTACAGAAATATAATACTAATTATATAATACAATCAAATCTTAAGTAATTAAGCTAGAAAATATGTTTCAATACATACTTCATAATTTTTGTTTTACTATTGTTTATTTTTTATTTTTTTATTTTTTTATAGGTAAGGGATGGGTGCAAAAAGTTGGGGGGCCAAAAAGTGGTCAATTTTTTTTTTTTGAAAGGCTATAACACAAGTGTGTTATAATGCACTCATGTTATGGCTTGGTGTGACCAAGCCTAAGGTTCAGTCACATCGAGCCTATAATGTGCTAGCTCACACCAAGCCATAACACGAGTGCATTATAGCTTATTAAAAAAAAAAAGCAAACCATTTCATTTCATTTTCACTATGTGTTTTCTTGCCCGTGGCCAAAAACCATTGCTATTGTGTACTCGTGTTTTGGAAGCAACAAAGCTTACAATTTCTTCATCGAATATTTTCAATTTTGTCGCTAGGATGCCACTGCGTTGGTAGGGAGGTCGAATAAGTAAGCATTGTTTGTTATTTTTGTGAAATTGTTGTTAAATAGGTAAATTTAGGTTGTTTTTAATGTTCATTTCTTTAATTTGTAGGAGATGATAATCAACATCAAAATCCTTCTCCTTCTCATGAACAAGAACATGAAAAAAATCCTCAACATCCAAAACAACAAACTCCCCCAACAATTCCTCAACATCCTCCTAGTACTCAACAAAATTTAATGGGGTAAATAGAAAAAAAAAAAAGATTGAGGAGTTAATCACGAGGTTGAACGAACCTGTAAGTTCAACCTTGGAAAGAAGCACACTTGTAAATTCACTTCAAGCCATGTTAACACATGTAGACACAATTATCAAACAATTAAATGGTTGGGTGAATAAGAGGCAGGAGTGTAGGAATTTTTATGCAGATAAATTATCATATAAAGAAGTAAAAGATGAAAAAATTACAAAATATGATTTGTGCTCATTATTCATTGACCCACACATAAATCAAACTCTTGACCTTAATAGCAAGAGGTTTGATATCCATTGGTACTACTACCAAGGGATTAGGAACAGTTTTTGGGATAGGTGGTGGATGATTTTTGACCATCCACCATGCAACAATATTGAGGTCCCCCAAAATTTCTTGAGGAAACTTTACTATGAGTTCATCAACAAAATCCCCAACTATTTTGATATGAGGTAATTTCAGGGGAGAGGTGGAGGGTTGACATATGATAGACTAGGTGCACATCTCAATCCTTAGTTGTAAGGGAGACAAGCACTTGCTAGGCCAGTGCATGAGCACATTGTTATCCCTTCCATCATGAAGGAGAGCACACTGAGGTGGACACTCTGTAGTCTATCAACTCTCTAACCTAGAGTATCATCTAGTGTGCCAATCCTGTAGTATAGTGCCATCTAGGGGAGATTTTGAGGGGTAGTATTCCACACCATTCTTGTTAGGTATGTGTCAGGAGGCTAGTGTGCAAGATACATCTGTAGATGTGAATATGCCAATGGAAAATGAGATTTTGAATGAGGCTTTCCACATCAATAATCAAGTAAATGTTAGCATGTTCATTGAATTTAATTTATTAAAATTCATTTTTGAAATGCAAGATTAACTAATTTAGTTTAATGATTGTAACAAAATTTCAAGGTCACAGTGTTGATACTAGATACATCGGCCCTCCACCTGGTTTTTACTCTACTATATCTACTATTGAGGTATGTAACTAGTAAACAATTATAAATATTACATGTGAATAACATTGTTATATGAATGGTATTATAATATATGATTTTGGATATTGAATAGGATAATATTAGAGGTTTCACAGGAACAACTCCCAGTGCTAGTGGATTTGTACAAACCTTCATGTAGGTAATAGAATAAAGAGTTTAATGAATGAATTGTAGTTAATAGATTTGTGTATTTTATATTCATATCATTGATTTCATTGCATTGAAAATATTTCAAACTCATAGCTTTACTTCACATTGCATAACTAATAACTAGATGTTGATAGATGAAAAAAATTTCAATTACAATATAGTTTTTTAGAAAGTCAACATAAGAAGTGATGTAATTACTTCACATAGCATAAGTAATAACTAGGAACACCTGCCAATTGCATTTTCTTGTCATATAATTCCATGAGACCACTTTTTATTGAAGATTTTTTCAAATACTTCACTGCCTTGTCTATGCGATGGATGCTTGAAAAAATATATGAAAGAATAATAGTAAGCAATAGAAAAGACAATTCATGAGTTGTTTGAATAAATACCTAAAATAAATGTGGTCTCATGGTGATGTGTGGTCTCATGGTGATGGACATCACCATGAGACCCAATTTATTTGAAGCATTTTTACAAATAGCTCACTGCCTTTTCTATGCTACAAGATTTTCCATACATGTCTACCAAAGAACTTTATCAAATAGTTCACTTCCTTTCTACTATGGCTAAAATCCTAAAACATGTTATTTCCAACAACCTATGGATTCTTGGAAAATATTTATCAAAGCATAACAGTAAGCAATAGTACAGACAAGGCTGTGAGTAGTTTGAAAAAATGTCTTGAAGAAATGTGGTCTCATGGTGATGGAATACCATTCCATCACCATGAGACCACATTTATTTGAGGTATTTTTTCAAACTACTCAATGCCTTGAGAATAGAAACCAAGCCTTTAGCCAAAATTCCCCTCCAGATCCTTTTCAAGGTCCTCATCCTCATCCTCAATTTACCAATCCATGGAAGCTTCTACCTCTTATTCCACTTGTTAATATCCCCATCCCTCCCTCTTCACATCATGATCTCCCTCCATCTCATAACTAAGACCACACTGTACCATCCACCCCATCCCAACATAATGTCATAGAGAAGGAAGTGAACTATTTGAAAAATTGCCTCAAAGAAATGTGGTCTCATGGTGATGGAATGCCATGACATGACATTCCATCACCATGAGACCATATTTATTTGAGGTATTTTTTCAAACAATTCACTACCTTCTCTATGCTACGACATTTTTCGTACATGTCTACCAAATAATTTTATTAAATGGTTCATTGCCTTGCTGGTATGGATAAAAGCCTAAAATAGGTGCTTTCGAACGAGCTAGGGATAGCGAAAATAGTAAGCATGATATTAAGAAATATATAGTTCAATAAGTACTCAAATTTGTTTTCATTATCTCATACATTATAAGCCATGAAATGCATCACTATTTTAATTTTTATGATTGAATAAATTGTTGGTTTATTTTCAGATGTTGCAAGCAAAAACACCTCTAGATGTTCATAGGGTAATGGATCTTGGTGTTTCTTCTTCTATAGAATCCTTGATGCCTCTCACGGGGGTATGAGGAAGATTACTATAATTCAATTTACATTCGTTGTTATAGTTGTTAGTTAGTCAAAAATTAAATGATTATTGATTCATAGTTTAATGATTATATAGTGCTTCAACACCCCACAACATGGGCATGTGAATATTTCCTTTGAGGAGAGTGATCATCTAGTTGTGGAAAGTGATTATTTTGTTAAATATATCATTTTTTATAATGTAATTTCTATATATTAATGTCATTACTTGTTCTTTTAATAGGTAAGGCTTGATCAGAAACTAAATCCTAGGAGGAGCACTCCTCGACCTCAAAGTAAATGAGTGACAAACTTATCACCATCTGGCCGATAAGCAAAGGGCAAGAGTTTTTTTTGAGATCCTGAAGGGCAATGAATTTTGATTCCAGTGCCCTTTGTTGTATGCATATATGGCATTTTTGGATATATTTGGCATTGTATGTCTATATGGCATTCTTGTAAGACTATATGGCTATTTTTTATATATTTTATACTTATATCGACATATATTGATGTATTCCTACATGGTTTTTTGGTTAATACAAATATTTTTTTATTGATGGTGTCCATATTTGCATTATAAATCCATAGTTCAATAGATACGAGTTACATGCATTCGAGTGTATACTTTACAACTTACGTGTATACTTTGTGACTTATGTGCCATGTGTATACCTTGTATTCATGCATATACTTTTTATTAATGTGTATACTATGTATTCATGTGTATACTTCAAGGCTTACGTGTATTTGATTACTTGTGTTTCACTTATTCACATGTATACTTATTAATTGGTTAGCCCTAACATTTCTCATTGTTTTCCTTCATGGTTTGTCTTGAATATTTATTGATCGATGCTAAAAAAATTTATAAATTCTAAACAACTTCAATATTTCCAAAACAAATTCACCAACTATTTATCATTTACTTATGTGCTAATTCAATATGGAATCCAAGGACGAATTTAAAAGGGATAAAGCTAGGAGGAGAGGGAAGATAGATATTTATAGTGTAACCTATTGTACCTTCTCTATAGAAACCTCTAATGGCTCTTGTATGCTTTGTTATTCCATTTTCTACTTTTCATATCCCATTTTCATAGGTGGATCATCATTTCTCACAATTTTTTTCCTTCTCCCATTCTAGGTCCTCACATTTGCTTGTGGTATTCTAAAATAAGCTCTAGTTTTTGGTGGGAACCTACTAAGATTAAAAGGAGTCATTAGTTTTCCCCTTAGTTGTCTCGGGTGATTTTATTATTTCTTGGTTGGTTACAATGTATTTGATAGCTAATTTTGTGGAGATGGAACCTCTCACTCTTTGCAGTAGGGCATTTTAGGTAGATTCATCTTCAATAAGAACTATAGTTAATTTTTTCTTTTGTATTCTTTGAAATACTCATTGGAGTGGGATAAGGATACTTCTAAATGAAATATATGGTTGATTAGATGCATAGGTTGTGAATTGTTCTAGCACCAAATCTACCTATGTAATTAGCTAATTGGTTTGGAAACTTGGAGGTTTTGATTTTTACTCCTTTTTCATCACCAAATGATATTACTATTATTTCACTTACTTGGATTTGAGGCTTTTTTCAAGTGAAGGAAGAGGTAGGATTGAAATGATCCTTCTCATATATGTCATCCTATTTTATCCAAGGAAAATTGATTTGGTTTGTCCACCATGTGTCCAACTTCTTTCCCTTGCTAGATTTGAGGATGACCATATAAGATTTTAAGTCATGTAGCCTTCTCATTTGTGATTAGAGCCATAATAGGAATAAGAAAGTTACCTAAATACTAATATTAATATTAATCAATTCAACATATGTATAAGATCCACATAGTAATTGTATCATAACTCGTTCAAGAACAAAAGGGTTTAGGCTTTCCTCAACTATTTTCACACCCAGGTGTTTTACCTCTTTCATGCAATCATATGCTTTTGGTGTGGAAAACTCAGACTTGTCAACTATCGTTTGAATATTTTTTTTTTCTTCGTTTTACATGCCATCATAAGGGATCGAGCCGATTGAACGTAGTTCTAAGTGATTGAGCATGTTTGGGTGTGAAATAGGATCATGCCTAGCATAAACGTACCCATTCAGACATGTTGGAATAGTCCATTTTGTCGTATGAGTTGTAGAACGAAAGTTGCACCACTTTGCAACTTTACACTAATTTCATTTGATAACTTTTTCCTCAACTAAAAATTCATCACCATGGGAAAATGCCTCTGAGATAGAAAAAACCAAGAGAGGTTATTGTAGAGGGTCTCAATGCAATCTTATGCAATCCTATACCCTCAGATGAAGAGTTTGTAAGTGTCATGGTTTCTGAGTGATAGCCCGTCAAATATTGCAACCATTTTATAGTTTGGACTCTTAAGGGATGGAGTCGGCTCAATGTAGTTCAAAGTGATTGGAAATTTTTGGGTGCAAAAGAGGAACATTCCTAGCATAAAATTACCCATATGGACATGTTGGAACAGTTTTTTTGATCGTACGAGTTGTAGAACAGAAGTTGCACCACTTTACAACTTTTTTTCAACTAAAAAGTCATCACCACAAGAAAACACCTCTGAAATAGAAAAAACTGAGAGAGGTTATTGCAAATAGTCCCAACACAATCCCATAGCCTTATATAAAGAGTTTATAAGTGTCACATTCTCTGAGTTATAACCTAACAAAGATTGCAGCCATTTAGCACTTTAAACTCTTAAGGGATTGAGCCAGGTGAATGTAGCTCAGAGTGATTGGGCATGTTTAGGTGTGAAAGAGGACCACATATAGTGTAAATTTACCCATTCAGATGTGTTGGAATAGTCTATTTGGTCGTACGAGTTACAAAATAAAAGTTGCACCACTTTGCAACTTTATATTGCTTGCATTTGACAATTTTTTCCTCAACTAAAAAGTCATCTTCACGAGATAACACTTCTGATATAGAAAAAATTGAGAGAGGTTATTGTAAAGAGACCCAACATGATCTGGTAGCCTCAGATGGAGATTTTGTAAACATCACGATTTTTGAGTTATAGTTTGTCAAAGATTGCAACCATTTTGCACTTTGGACTCTTAAAGGATGGAGCTGGTTGAACATAGTTTGAAGTGATTGGGAATTTTTGGGTGCAAAATAGGACCATGCAAAGCATAAATGTACCCATCCAAATGTGTTGGAATAGTCCATTTGGTAGTACGAGTTGTAGAATGAAAGTTCCACCACTTTGCAAGTTTACACTACTTGTATTTGACAACTTTTTTCTCAACAAAAAAGTTGTCACTGCGGGAAGAAACACATCCGAGATAGAAAAAACCTAGAAAGTTTATTTTATAGGTTCCAAATTTGATCTTGTAGCCTCAGACGAAAACATTTTAAGAGTCACAATTTCTGAGCTATGGCCTGTCAAAGATTGCAGTCATTTTTCACTTTGGGCTCTTAAGGGATCTAGTCAATTGAACGTAGATCAGAATGATTGGGCATGTTTGGGTGTGAAAGAGAACCATTCCTAGTATATATGTACCCATATAGATGTGTTTAAAAAAAAAAATTGATCATACAAGTTGTAGAATGAAAGTTGCACCACTTTGCAACATTATACTACTTACATTTGACAACTTTTTTCTCAACTGAAAAGTCATCACCACAGGAAAATGACTTCGAAATAGAAAAAAATGAGAGAGGTTATTGTAGAGGGGCCCAACTTGATCCTGTAAACTTAGACAAAGAGTTTTTAAGTGTCACAAGTTTTGAGTTATAATATGTCAAAGATTGAATCCATTTTGCACTTTGGACTCTTAAGGGATCGAGTTGGTTGAACGTATCTCGAAGTGATTGGGAATGTTTGGGTGCAAAAGAGGACCATTCCTAGCACAAAAATACCCATTTAGATATTTTGGAACAATCTATTTGGTCATATGAGTTGCTGAAAAAAAGTTGCACCACTTTGCAACTTTACACTGCTTACATTTGATAGTTGTTTTCTCAACTGAAAAGTCATCACCATGGGAAAATGCTTCAAAAATAGTAAAAACTAAGAGAGGTTATTGTAGAGGGTCCCAATTTGATCCAATAGTCTTAGACGAGGAGTTTGTAAGAATCATGGGTTTTGAGTTATAACCCATAAAATATTGCAGCCATTTTGCACTTTGGATTCTTAAGGGATCGAGTCGATTGAAAGTAGCTTAGAGTAATTCGGTGTGTTTTGGTGTGAAAAGAACCATGCCTAATGTAAATGTACCCATTCAAATGTTTTGGAACATTTTTTTTGGTCATACAAGTTGCTAAACTAAAGTTGCACCACTTTGCAACTTTACATGGCTTGTATTTGACAACTTTTTCCTTAATTGAAAAGTCATCACCACGAGAAAATGCCTCTGAGATAGTAAAAACCTAGAAAGATTATTATAGAGGGACCTAATTCAATCTCATAGCCTTATATAGATAGTTTGTAAGTATCATGGTTTCTAAGTTATAGCTCGTCAAAGATTACAACCATTTTGCACTTTGGACTCTTAAGGGATTGAGCCAATTGAATGTAGCTCAGAGTGATTCAGCATGAAGGACTATAAACTCATAACCTACAGAATTCCTAAGGATGATTTATATCACATTCAAAAATACATCAACCTTGAAAAAAATCCTTTGAACTTGAATATCAGAGAGAAACATTTTCTTTGATTTCATGAGATTGTTGCTCCTTTTATGATTGTGATGAGATTTCTTCCCCTTTTATGATTTTGATCATGCATAACTCATAAAAATTAATTTAATTCAAAGGTACTAATAATACTTATGATAATGAACAATACAATATAGGTTAGCTCTATGGATCACTCAAGGGTCTATTTAGTAAGGAGAACTTAGAGGTAATCTTACATAGAAATGTATGGTTAGTAGGATTTCTCGTAGTCAATGAATATGTCATCATAGCTTCACAATCTTTCCTCGGATCTACTTAACTCAACATATCCATGTCACTAAGCCAAATTTTGGCTCTGAACAAGATATATCGATAGGAAACCATAAAATCAGGAAATTATCATACTTGTACTTATGCATATAATCCAAGGGTGGATACCTTGTATCACAAGCTCAAGCATACACAAATTATATATTGGGTATTTTCAAACAAGAATCACATATAAAATTCATTAAGGATTGAAAGGATTATAAACTAAGCTTAATATGACCACAAGAAACATTAATAAGCTCATGACATAATATAATGACACACCTAATACTATTACCAATGTACTATGAATGAAAATAATCAAAAAATACTTACTAGACCACAACCTCAACTATCATGATTGAATGAAATATGAACTCCTACACCTCAATCAACATAATCTAATATACCTATTGCACCTTTTGTTTGATATAGAAACATGAAATAATACAAAATGAGGCATGAATCACCAATGAGATCATGATATGATTAGACACAAACAAATAAGAATGAATACATAAGAAATCACATTTTTAAGATAACAAAGCATAAAAAAAATCATAGAATATTTCCTTTCTATAATGTTTGTAGCTCTCCACTTCTTCAACACAATAAAATGGAAGAATAAGGAAATATCAGAATAAAGAATTCAAGCTAAAGAAAATAAAAAGTAGAGTATTGATATAAGTAAAATGTACATGTGAAAGACACATAGCTTGGTCAAAACTAGAAGCAATTTGATACATCACCATGAAATTAGAAAGGTAGAGGGTTTTTTTTTTTAAATGGGTCCAAGAAAGGGGGTCTCACAGTGATGTACATCATCGTGAGACCCCCTTTCTTGGAACCATTTTTTCAAACAACCCACTACCTTGCCAATTTCATTAGATTGGCAAGCTAGTGGGTGAAATTGGAAAGGTAGTGGGTTGTTTGAAAAATTGGGTCCAAGAAATGGGGTTTCATGGTGATGTACTCAGTCCAAGAAATGGGGTCTCATGATGATGTACTAATTTCTTAGACCCAGTACATCACCATGAGACCCCATTTCTTGAGCCTATATTTTTAATCAAACCACTAGCTTACCAATTTCACCAAATTAGCAAGCTAGTTGTCCCACTAGAAATTGAAAGTATAACTATCAACTAATATTGATGTGCATACTCTAAATTTCAATACAAATCAATAGGCATACTTAAAAATTAATAAGAACCAATGTGCATACTTACAAATTAATCCAACAAACCATCCAATTCCTCTCTACTCTTTATTGTGTCAATTATTGCCTCATCGTTAGACTCACGCACCTTCCATAAGGTCTTCTTCAAAGTTCTACACCCATATTTGATCAAATAAACATTGGATTCCATGACAAGGTTCAAGTAATGAAGAATATTTTGATGTGTGTCAAAGTCTTGAAATAGCCAAATGTTAACGCTCTTATGTGGGTACCTTCTAAGCCATGTTACAGTAACAACCACTGAGCCTATAAGGTATTTAATGTTTTCTCCATCTATAACTGGGGCCTCCAATTTATTTTTGGCCTTAACATAATGAAACAAGTAATAATATGTTCCCTGTTCATTGTCTTCATCTACAATAACTACATAAAAATTCCCTACATTGATATGTGCAACAAATTAGATGAAATAAGTCAACATTACAAATACACTACAAAGTAAGATAATAATAGGAATTTCAAAAACTATGCAATTAAATATATTATCTAGTTGAACAAGATCTAATATATGATCCAAGTCAACTAATGATTCCATCTATTTCAATTCTAATGTCGTTGGAGGCTGATATGTGTGAAGTGGGATAAGATAACTTAACCACCATTCATCAACCCACTCCTTTGACTTGCACTCATTCTAGGCTTGAATTGTATATGAAGAATAAAAGCATTCCATCTTTTGTGTATGGATAATTTATGAATCTATATTTGAGCTAAGGAAAGAGTGTAGCTCACTTGATCTTGTCACTGTACATCAATCCTCATATGGTCCAATGTTAGTATCATCTATCAACCAAAAAAATCTACAAATTGAAGACTTACCTTCATTACCTGGACCCATCGAAGCATTACACCACTCAACGATTGAATTTGCATCTATCAACTTTGCATTGTCTTTATACTTTAACTCTTTGCATACTAATACTCTTCTGACACATGATCCTACACCATCATGCTCCCCCTTTCCATGCCCGACCTCACAAAAGTTCCACATATGCTGAAAACCTGTAATAACATGTATCTTGCTCAACCAATAGAACAGTCATGAGTTTTTGAACTATGTTGCATATTTATCTAACCATATTATATGTTGACTATATGATATTCCCCTCCTAACCAAATCACTGTAGAAAAATTGAAAGCAACCTTGCATGAAATCTATAGAATGTGTGTGATCATCACTAATGTAAATGTGGTACTCCCTCAATACCTTCCTATTATCCTTTGTACTATCAGTTGGATGAATGAATACTATGTGAAAAAATATAGAAACCTATGTGGAGTTGTAATATTGTGATTGTACGTACCTCATGTTATGGATGTAGTGTAGTTCTCTACAAATCCAACCACTGAAACTATGCTACCAGCTAGAAAGGTGTCCTTGTATAACTATAATTGCAAGTCCAACCATCGAGCTCTATGGACATGAATTGCATACTCATACACTAAATTGTCATGAAATGTAGACATAAACTAATACACTAGAATGTTTTAAATTACCAAATCACACCTTTTTTTTATTACCATCTTTTTTATTGTATGCCACTATTTTATAATTGACAAATTCTATTAGTTTCTTTCCAACCGCATGTGTTCTTTCAATATGTCCACATATTGACATACATTTCAAGCCACCACAATGTTGATATGTGTCATCCAAGCATGGTTTCTTGTATAATATTTAGCCTTCCTCTCTTTCACATAATTTTTTTGATAAAAAGTCTATTGAAGATGTTGGTGGGGCATGTATGCCACAATCCTACAAAACATTGTTAGTATGCAAATCTAAACATATATAACAATAAACATCATGATGGTTAGAAAAATCAATATGTAATCTATAACAAGTAGTGTGTTTGATTTATCTTGACATAAAAATGTTTAATCATTTCAAAATATCTTTGAAAAATTCAAATTTGAAAATAATCCTCTAGAAATTTATGAAAAAACTATGTTTGAGTCATATCCAAAAAATGCTTTGGATGTGGCTCATAGTTTCGACTACCGATTCTCCTTCTTACCACATCCCTTTGATTTGGAGATGGAATTGTGTTATTCTTCCAATAGTCTTCAATTAGTGATCTCAATTCTTCAATAACCGATTTATCTTTTCATGGGAGTCTCCCCAAGAATTCCCATAATTCAGTGGAATCGATGTCCTCAATTGTTTGGCCACCCCTCTATCTCTCTCCCACTCTCACTCCCTCTCTCTCAGGTCTCTCCCTCTCTCACTCTCAAGTATCTCCCTCCTACCCTCTCTCTCTATCTCTCTCTCTCTTGCTCATTCACTCTCTCTATCTCTCCCACACTCTCTCTCCCTCTCTTTGAGGTCTTTCCCTCCCACCTCTCTCTCTCTCTATATATATATCTCTATCTCTATCTCTCCAACACTCTCTCTCTCCCTCTCTCTCAATTCCCTCCCTCCCAACCCCTCTCCCTCTCTCTGTCACTCCCTCTATCTCTCTCCCACTCCCTCTCTCACACTCCCTCTATCTCTTTCTCTCCTCTCTTAGGTATCTCCCTCCCTCCCACCCCCCTCTCTCTCACACAAGTCTCTCCCTCCTACCCCCTCTCCCTCTCTCAGGTCTCTCTCTCTCTCTCACTCCCTCTATCTTTCTCCCACTCCCTCTCTCTCACTCCCTCTATATCTTTCCCATTCTCTCTCTCCCAACCCCTCTCTCTCTAAATTCTCTCCCTCCTACCTCCTCTCCCTCTCTTAGGTATCTCTCTCTCACACTCCCTCTATCTCTCTCCCATCCCTCTATCTCCCACTCCCACTCTCTACCTACATAGCTATACAAATCTCTCTATCTCTCCCTCTCTCCCTCTCTTCCTCTCCCTCTCTCTCTACCCTAATCCCTTCTCTCTATCTATCTATCTATCTCACTTCTCCCTCAATCTTTCCCTCCCTCTCTACCCTAATCACTCAACCCTATACCCTCAAGCCTCTACCGTCAGCCTTAAACCCTCAACCCTCAACTCTTAAACCCTTAAAATCTCTACCCTTAACCCTAAACCCTCAACCCTCTACCATCAACCCAATACCCTCTACCCTCAACCCTATACCCTCAACCCTATACACTCAATTATCAACCCTCTACCCTATACATTGGATCCTCAACCCTCAATTCTCAACCCTCTACCCTATACATTGTATCATCAACCATCATATTTCTTTGCCATTCCATCCTCTTCTCCCATCCTCTCTATCTCACTTCTTCCTCCATCTCTCCTTACATCCCTCCCTCTCTACCCTAATCCATCAACCCTCAAATATTAAACCCTAATCCCTCAACCCTCAACCCTTAAACCATAATCCCTCAACCCTTAAGCCCTTGAACCCTCTACCATCTACCCTTCACACTATACATTAAACCTTGAAACCTTAATTCTCAACCATCTACCCTATACATTGGATCCTCAACCCTCAACCCTAAACCCTTCAACCCTAAACCTCATCCCTCAACTATTAAACCCTTAAATCCTCAACCATTAACCCCTCAACCCTTAAATGCTTAAACTCTCAACCCTCTAACCTATACAGTAAACCCTCTACCCTATACATTAGAGCCTTAACCCTTGTCCATCTCTATCTACCTATCTATCTCACCTCTCTCTCCCTCCCTAAACCTTTAGAATTTCTACCCTAATCCCTCAACCCTATACACTCAACTCTTAAACCCTTATATTCTCAAACCTCAACCCTCAACCCTCTACCCTATACCCAATACCTTAAACCCTCAACTATCTACCCTAAACCTTAAATCCCAGACCCTAAACCCTAATCCATCAAACCTAAGCCCTCAACCCTTAAACCCTCTACCCTAAACCCTCAACTTGTGATCACTAAAACCTTACTTCCTCAACCCTAATCCCTAAAACCTCAACCCTTAAGCCCTAAACCCTCGACTCATAATCCCTCAACCCTAATCCCTCAACCCTCAACCCCCATACCCTCAACCCTATATGTTGGACCCTCAACCCTAATCCCTCAACCCTATAGCCTCAACCCTCTACCCTCAACCTTAAACCATCAACCCTTAACCCTTAAACCCTCTACCCTCTACCCTCAACTCGAATCCCTAAACCCTATACCTTCAAACCTTAAACCCTTAAACCCTTTAACTCTCTACCCTAATCCATCAACCCTCAACCCCTAATCCCTCAACCCTTAAACCCTTAACCCACTACCCTCTACCCTATACATTAAACCCTCAACCCTCAATTCTCAACCCTTGATGCAAGAACAAAGGATCAACTCAACTCAATTAGGACATATTTCAAAACAATGGGTTTCAACTAATCCACTCTTACAAGGCTGTCATAATTCAAGGAAAATTTTCCTTCACAATTCAATATTTGATTTCCAAACCCCATGACCCAAACAAGTCTATTTATCAACTTCAGACTCTTTAGGGTTTTGTCTTACCCTAAGCATTTAGTATCAAGACAAACAATGACTTATTCTCATAACCCTACCTTCAATGTGCAACTATAACACTTACAAATCACAAGAACCAATTCTTCTTTCCAAGACACAAAAAACTGACTCAACACTTGGGACATCTTTATTCGGCTTGAACCAACATGATTAAACTCCTTTTTCACCCCTAGAATATAGATTACTTGTTCTACTTACCAGTCCTTCATTGACTGCCCTCAATGGTAGTAGGTCTACTATAGGGATTGTTAGAGATTTTCTCCCTAATTATACATTGAAACCCAAAACAAATCACATAATTTGATACCAATTTTCCTTGTTTAAAACATATTACAAGATGAGATAGGGGTTCTTCGTAACATACTAATCAAAACTTGTTGTTTCAATTTGCGCTAGACCTAATTAGGCCTTAGTTACAATAGGCCTTATTGGATATTTGACCTCCAAACACAAATCCAACCCACCAATACTTCAAACCTCTTTAATTTGATGTGCTCAAGCTTATAAGTTCATTAGGAATTCATTTCCAAACACATTTTAACAAACCCAAATACTTAAGTGCTTCCTAGACTCTATTCTTTATGTTTGTACACAGTCTGCAGTCACAAACCTTCAACCTTTCCCACACAAATATTATCCATTCGATTTAAAACCTCTGGAATATGAGAATACATGCCATTAATATTATTTTCACCAATTTTAGAGATTTCCACTAGTTTAGATAAGGAGAAACACAATTATTTTATACCACTGTCTACCCTAACAAGGCTTTTTGACAATCCTATGAAAAATTATAAGAACTTACTTAAATCTGGACCAAAATGCATGAAAAAAAATCCAAAGGGAATTTTATTTAACATATTATCACTCACAAACAATTAGACATGATTTTTTGTCCGTACAAGGCCATACAAAGCCTAAAAATAATGAAGTTTTAAAGAAAATACAAAAAAATAGTGTCTTTTATCATTCTATTCTCAAAACTTCAATCACCCACGAGTTCAAAATGGTTACAAAATCCTTTTTATAGGGATTAAACCATGTATCTTTAGTTTTTAACTACTTTCCAAGTGTAACTAATCTCATATGACTCTTCACCTTCCACTTTGCATCTTTTACACTTTTATATTGTGACAACTTTTCATATATTAACACAAGCCTTTGAGTATTAACCTCCTAGTGACTTAATCATATGAAAAGTGGCATTTATGAACTTATTAAAAAGTAAATACACCAAAATTTAATCAATATTCAAGGGTTTCTCCATGAAGGGATGTAATGGTCAGGGTACTCCTACACCAACCCTTAACCCTTAATCCCTAAACCCTCAATCCTTGAACCCTAAAACCTCAACCCCTATACCCTATACCCTATATATGGGAGCCTCAACCCTAATGCCTCAAACATATACCCTCAAACATATACCCTAAACCCTCTACCCTAAAGCCTTAAAGCCTAAAACCTTAAACCCTCCACCCTCTACCCTCAACCCAATACCTGCTACCCTCAACCTTAATTTCTCAACCCTATACCCTCAACATAATACCCTAAACTCTCAACCCTTTAGGTCCTCAACCTTATACCCTTAATTCTGAACCCTCTACCTTGTACATTGTATCCTCAACCCTTATCTCTCTTTGTCCTTCCCTCCTCTTATCTCCTCAATATCTCACTTCTCCCTCCATCTCTCCCTCCCTCCATCCCTCCCTCTCTACCCTAATCCCTCAATCCTTAAAACCTTAAACACTCAAACCTAAACCCTCTACCCTTTAACCCTCTACCATCTACCCTCAACCCAATACCATAAACCCTCAACCCTAATCCCTCAACCCTATACCCTCAACCCTTAAACTCTCTACCCTAAACCCTCAACTCTCAACCCTTAACCCCTCAAACCTCAATCCATAAACCATCAACTATCAACCCTTAATTCCTAAACCCTAATCCCTCAACCATAAATCCTTAAACCCTAATCCCTCAAACCTAAAACTCTAAAACCCTCAACCCTCTACCCTCTACAACATACATTAAACCTTGAACCCTCAATTCTCAACCATCTACCCTATACATTGGATTCCCAACCATAATCCCTCAACTATATACCCTAAAACTTATATACTAAACCATATACCCTCAACCCTCAATCGTAATCCCTCAACCCTAAACCCTTAAACCCTAAACCTCGTCCCTCAACTCTTAAACCCTTAAACCCTCAACCCTTAAATGCTTAAACCTTTAACCCTCTACCCTATACATTAAACCCTATACCCTATACCCTCAACCCCTATCCCTCTCTCTCTATCTATCTATATCATGTCTCTCCCTCCCTCCCTCCTACCCTCTCTAATTGCCTCTATATACCCTCTCCCTCTTTCTACGCACCTCTTTCTCAATCAATCCCTACCACTCTCTAACTCACTCCCTCCCTCTCTCTCTCTCTCTCTCTCTCTCTCTCTCTCTCTCTCTCTCTCTCTCTCTCTATCTCTATATCCCTCCCACTCCATCTCCATCACTCCCTCTCTCTCCCTATCTCTTAGGTCTCCCTCTCTCACCCCCTCTCTCTCTTGAGCCTTTGCCTCTGGCACCCTCCCTAGGTAGCTCTCTCTCTATTCCTCTCACTCCACCCCCTCTCTCACACTCCCTCTCTTTCCCTCTCTCTCGGGTCACTCCCTCCCACAACCTCTCCATCTCTCAGGTCTCTCTCTCACACTCCCACTCTCTCACTCCCTCTCTTAGGTCACTCCCTCCCACACCCTCTCCCTCTCTTAGGTCTCTCTCACACACTCCCACTCCCTCACTCCCACTCTCTCCCACTCCCTTTCTTCACTATCTCTCAACTCTCTCCCTCTCACCTCCCCTCACACTCTCAAGTCTCTCACTTTGGAACCCTACATACAAAAATTCTCTCTTTCTCTCCCTCTCTCTCTCTCCCTCTCTCTCCCAGGTCTCTCTCTCCCACCCTCTCTCTCTCTCTATCTCCCTCTATCTCTCCCAACCTACCTAGCTAAGTCCCTCTCACTCCAAACCCTTCTCTCCCACTCCCTCTCTCTTAGGTCTCTCCCTTCCACCCCCTTTCCCTCTCCCAAGATTCTCTCACTACCTCTCTATCTCTCTCTCTCTCTGGTCTCTCCCTCCCTCTCTCCCTCCCACCCTACCTAGACAACTCTCTATCTCTTAAAATTATCCTTCCCTCTAAAGACATACATACATATAAGTAAACATACATACATACATAAACACATACATAATTATATACATACAAGCATACATACATATGTACATACAATCTTGCATACATAAATGCATACATATAAGTAGACATACACACATATAAGCATACGTACATACATACATAAATTTCATACAAGCATACATACATACAAACATACAAATATATATACATACATTCAGTATAATAGCATTTAAAACAAAGAAAGACATAATGCGAGCACATTATAACATGCTCATGTTATGTCTTGTTAGACATGTCTTGGGTACAAATGCAAAAAACATCGAAAAACTAAGAAATAACATGAGCACGTTATAATACGCTTGTGTTATTTCTTGCTTTGGGAATATCCAAGCCTTGGGCTTGGTAATTTCTTTGGAATACCAACCTAAAGGCTTGCAGTGCCTTCCCAATGTCCAAAGATGTGATTTTGTAAATTCTACAATATTTCACATAATCGTGTTCATGTTAAGCATCAGGTTTGCAAGTGTTTCAAGGTTGAACAAATCAAACACTTGGGAAATGTTAGGCTCTCTCTTAGCTATCGAACGACGTATTTTTTTTCACATTTTAACAATGTTAAGATTTTGATCTATAATTTATTTTGTTTGTGTTAGTTTTTTGGCAAAAACCAGTGTTTGGTGTTTTTTTCGTTATAAATTAACCATTCATCAAAATTTTAAATAAATTACATTTTTAGAAACTAGACTCCATTCTACACATATTAAAAAATGATTTTCAATTTGTTTTGAAAATTTATAGGGGTAGCACGACCAAAATCCTATTTTTCAGGAAGTGTCCACTTTGAAAATTAGTAAAAAATCAAATATTCATTAAACAATTATCAAAAAAATCAGACATAAACTACATACTATTAGCTAATTTCTCACTGAAGAAATTTTAAAAATACTAGAAAAAGTTAACCTTTTGAGGGAGCCACAAAAGTTGCTATGTTATGTTTTTTTGACAAAAACAACACCAATTTTTGTGGCCCCCTCTTTTGAACCCCTTAATCTCTACCATTTAAAATAAAAATAGTAGTTTAGAAAGTAGACTCAGAGCACTACAATCCTTGTTTCTTTTGCATCTCAAAATTTTGAGTGTAACTATCCTCAATTTCATGTCCAAGGTCAGTATTTTCTTATTTCAAAAAAAAAAAAAAAAAGTGGCCACTTAAGCCCCCTTTTTGGCCCCCCATCTTTTTGCACCTACCCTAAGTATTACCAAAATTTTGGGTGGTAACTCCCAAATAGTTTTATTTATTTTAAGATATTCCCACATGGCATTAATCCTTGTTTATTTTGGTGGCTAGTCTGTCATCCTAAGGTGGGCACTTAATTTATCATTTTAACCCTACCACCCATTCCTATGGTTTTTGTATTGAGTAAAGATGTGTTTGTCCTCACACGAGCCATCATTCTTATTAGTATTGATAGAATTTTCTTCTTTCTCTCAGTTCTCGTAAGCATTTTCTTGCGATGGAATAATTAAGCAATACCTTGCTCATGTGTTTCAACACTCCATTCTATTATAGAGGATTCAAGCTTATCTTCGTATGATTTCGCATGTTAGAGGTTAATTAAAACTGAATTATTGCGATGTCGAAAGATTAGTTTAGAGTTTACTTTCTCAATGGGGACTCCTATTTTGTTAACTAGTGACCAGAGCCAATTTTCTTTCTTAAGCTGCATTACTGATCAACATTTGAAACTTGTGTTGGTAGAGAGAGGGTTATCGATGATGAAGACCGTTCGACTTATTTTAGGCAAGAAATTTTTAGTCTCAGAGGAGCATCACCAAGTGAATATAGATATTTCAGCTTCTTCTTTTTCTTCCCTCCTTGATCTTCGAGTGCCTAAATATGTCATTGGATAGGGTATGTGCAGGATCATGATGGGCCAAAAAGTGGTGATATGTAAGTGATATGATGGCCCATGTGGTTGAAGACCATTTTCTACCCAAAATTGATGAAACGAAAAGGGTTTTTAAAGGAGATTCTCAACTTTCCACCAATATAAATTATGTTTTACTTTGAATTTAATAAATAATTATTATTCATTTTCTATTTGAATTACGACTAAAGTCCTGATTGATAGGTTGATTGAAAAACATCTACAGATTTCAAACAGTATCACATTTTTTGAATCTAAAACATGTGTCACATTCTATGCTTCGCATACTATAGGATTAAAAAAAATTTGAATTTCATGAAGTTTTGACCAAGTTAAGGTGGTAAGACAAACGAGTTTTTATATTTTTTAAAAGTTGTAATAAAAAATTCATAATTAATTTTTCACTTGGAAAACAATTACAAAAAAATATGCATCACATCGGGACATGACTCCTCTACTTATATCTAAAATCTTACTAAAAATATTATCATTTTGCTGTGGTTAGCGTGGTCAGATAGACACCTACTTATTTTTTCCTTGAAATTTAAGTACTACTGCATTGAAATTTCAAATTTTCACCAAATATAATTTTATAAAAAAAAAAAAAAACCTAGTAGTCTAGAAATTACATTCAATTTGCTACAGATTCTATTCTTACATATTTTTGAAATAATATAGATAACTTATTCAAATTTTTAGATCAAGTTGCCTAACTCTGATTTTCTAAATTTTCATTGCCACTTAAGGGCATGTTTCTTCCATGGTGATCCTGCACATACTCGATTGTTAACCCGCAAGTTATTATGTCCTTATTTGCTTGGAGAGTTATATGTTGTTCTAAATGATTCTCATCTTGGGGAAAGTATCCCTCATCCACGAAATCTCCATTTTCCAGTTAGGGTTCCAAAGTATTATTCATTTTTGTTAGATATCAAGGATGAGGAGCTCCTGGTTCATCATGGCCACACATTGGTTGCCTATTGGTTCCTTCACATATTGTACCAGTTTGAATTAGTAGATGGCTTCAATTGGCTAGAGGAATTTGATATTTTTGAAGAATGATAGAGGACGTGTTTCTAAATTTTTGGCATGAACCCAGATAAGATACACCTAGGGTTCTTGTATGGGTTGGATTCAGTTTAGGCGTTAATGGGTATATTATTGGTTTTCAAGTTTGATACTATTACAACATTTTTTATTATAGGGGAAGCTTATATAAATATCTCAGTAGTTCAATATTTTGAAAATGCAAAAATGTGCTAGCTTAGGGCTAGAGAGATATAAGCTCGCTTTTTAAAAAATATATTGAAATGGACGTTTCTTTATGGTTGATACTCATGTGAATATAAGGATATGATATTAATACATGCAAGTTCCTTTCTTATGGCTACTTTTCTCTTTCCTAGATAAAATTATTCGACTAGTCTAATGATTCTGAATATTTAATCTTGAGATTTAACCTTAATACCAGAGGGTTTAAAAGACCCTTTTGTGGTTCCATTATATATAAGGGGCCAATTTATTTGAGAAAATTTATGTGTTATTATATTCCCTTGGCATTAATATTCATAATGTTTCAGCTCATGTATGTGTTATTTTTAGAGGTTTAGGTTTACCCAATTTCAAATACTTGCTCAGGGTTGCACCCATTTGTCCTTTTATGTTTCAAAGGGCTTCCATTACCAAATAGAAGCTTCATTTAGTGGAGGCTTTTATTAGTTTTGTTGTTCCTTTGGGACTTCATTTTGCATAAAGGGTGATATATTTGTGGCAATTTTTATTTTCCAAATGGTTTATGCCTTTCTAGTTAGGGCTATGCCACCCTTGTGTTTATCTTTCATCCTTGGGTCATCCCATGACTATGTTCAATATACTCCTGAGTTGTTCCCTTATTCTTTAATCATGATTGATTATTCTACCTTAGGTGTTTCCTTGAAATGTTCGTGCTTTCGATGGTTGGGGTGGTCGTGACCCTTGACACGTGTGTAATGCTTTGGCTACCATGCCTCACTTTAGGTTGTTTGGTATTACAAGATGGGTCATTTATTTTCCTTTTGTGTGTTCTTTCCTCATCACTATTTGGGGAAAGCCCTGGTTATGGAGACCCCAGTTTTATTAACTTGCACCAAATCTCAATTGGTATTCCTTGGGCCCATTTCTAACAAACATTTAAAAGGTTTATTGCAGAACCCAGATTCCCTTATCATTAAGGCTGTGAAAATGGTGTTGTGGAGGAGGTTCATGGCCACTAGTGAAAGATCCCAAGTAAATTCTAATATCACTTCTCGCTTTGTGGAATCCTTACTAAATCTTCATGCCAACAAGGAAATGATTTTTTAATTGACCCAACGAGTTTTTCAACCCGATTTTCTCCAAGGTTTATATGTGGTACTACAACATTCTCAATTAGGTGAGGGAATTTTGTACCCATGCAATTTATTACATTCTGGCCATAACCCCATCGAACTTCCTCCCTTTTTATCAGATGCTAATGAGTCATATTATTGGGACCATCATCTCCACACTAAAAATGCTTATGACTTTATCAAGCACTTGTATCAACTTATGCTTGTTAAATATTCAAAATGGATTGCTCATTTTATTGCTTGTGAGGCATAGGAAACATAATTTCTAGCGTTTTTTTGGATGTTGTACATATAGAAGTATATATATTTGTTCAATTTTTGTGTAGCCCTACAGGTTAGGGTTAAACTATCGGTTCAAGCATTGGATTTAGGGACAACTATTAGCTTAGTTTTCTCTATGACCATTCCATTTTCATTATATGCTGAATTTTTTGGACAGTTGCAATATTGGTTTAAGTTTCTTTAAAACATAAGTTGTTTGGTTTGGATGTATATAATAGTACATGGAAAAATAAAGCTACTTTTGTAAATTTTTTAATGATTACTCTCTACCACTAAGTTTGTAGTTTCAAATTCATAAGACAAAGGCATGCTATTAATAAGTTTTTTTATCTAACCAGTTATACATTTTCTTTTTTTGAGATTTCTAGATTATGGTAACAAGGTTCAAATATATGTTGCTTGTAATTCTATTTTTCTTGGTTTCTGGTGACAAAGAACACTAATTTAATTATGTTATGGATGACGTTATTTCCAATGTTGTTTATTGTCTTTGCACAATTTTTGTTCATTTGCTCCTTGATTATTATGATTATTTGCTTTGTATCCTTTAATGTTCTCATTGTTTGGATTGGTTATTATAGTTCGATGTGCTTCTTCATGTTTATATGTGCTTCTCTATGTTTATACATTATAACTTATTATTTCACTTATAAAACCAATTCAGTTTTAAGTTCAGAAGCATGTACCTTTCTTGGGGTTCAAGCTTTTTGAAATTTGAACACTTACCACATGCTTGACATCATTACCTTCCCTTCAGTTTATTTGTTATGCTCATCCTCCTTCATCTATTTTTTCTTCCTAGATTATTTTTTCTAAGTCCTACCATACCTTTGTTTGTGTTGTAGTTATGAGAAATCTATATTTCATTAATACCATGGTTTGCTAATTTTTCTATCACCCTATTTGCTTCTTGGTATATATGACTGACTGAAAACAATTCATAGTTCTTCCATGAGTTCTTTAATTTTATTGACGTTTGATTGAAGTTTCCACACTCCAATCTGGCCTTTAGTGATGACACTTACACACACTATCGAATAATATTCTATCTCAATAGATCTTAGTCCATTCTCCTTGAAGAGTAGTAATCTGTTTAGGATACCTTCTATTTATGTTGCATTATTTGTTGATGGTGGGAGTTTAATTGATCTAGTTGTAATTAGTGAGCCCTTTTCACTGCGGATAATGCATCTTTCTCCTACAAGTCTTGGGTTTCCTCAGGACGCTCCATCCATATTAATTTGAATCTACCTTTTATGGGAGGACACCAGTTCACTTTGTTCCTCTTTTCTTTTGAGTCTGGGGCTAGTTGGAACGATGATGGAATTTTTAGGTTCTTCCAATTCTTCATTAGGCTTTCATCCTAACATGTGAATTTGGTCTTCCTTTGTAGCTTGATGTGGAAATTTAGCTATTTTGTTATATTTCTTTCGATGGCTTATGTGATTTCCTCAATGTTTTTGGATTTTTCTTGAAATATTTTTTTATTGCGTTCTTTCCATATGCTCCAAATCAGAATTGAGGGAGTTTTCCATTTTTGAACCCATAGGGACTCCTTTTTCAGATTAGGCCAACTAGTGAGTAATTCCCTTAGCTTATTATTCCTAGGGGTCTTCCACCCTAGTTTATTTTGTAACCAATCCCAAAAGTGTTCTACGAATGGGTAGTTTAGAAGTAGGTGATTCAAGTCTTCTTCATTCTTGTAACACATTACACATCTGCTTGGGCCTTCGAAGCCTACAACTTTCAATCCATCCCCTGTTAGGATTCTTCCATGTAGTGTTTTCTAAGTGAATGCCCCTACCTTAGGGAGCACTGCTTTACCCCAAAAAAAAATTTTGGGCCAGTCACCACTTTCTTGCCTCATTTACAATATCTGATAACCCATTTTAATCGTGTATTTTTCCGATTTGGCTCCACACAAAATTATCTTGTCTACATGGGTATTTGAAATTACCCTCCTTTCATACATTATTTCTTCTAACTTCTTTTTTTCTACCTCATCCATGGGTTATCAGTTGGGTTCTACCATTGGCTTCCCCCATTTGCATCCTTCCTAACATAGTCTTGTACACTTCTACCAAACTTGTTTTCAATAAGATGAATATGGGGAGCCAATTGTGGGTACTCTTTTAATGGTTTGTATTTTCCCCATGAGTCCTTGAAATTTTTTCCTTCCCCATTATTGATTTTCCATGTTATGTGGTCAATTATTACATGTCTTGAGTTTTGCATAAAGTTTTAGATGTGAGAACCATTTCTTGCATTTGTTGTCAATATTGTTTCTATTTCTAGGTTGTCCATGTACTTCTTCTGCATTTCTCTACACCATATTAGTGAAGGATTTTGGTACATTTTCTAAACTAACTTAGCCCCTAAGGCTGCATTTTGTAACTTCAATTTTCTTATGTACTAGTTCCTCCCTCTTCTTGGGACCTGCATACTTTGTTCCATCTAATTAGTGGGATTTTGTGTTGTTCATTTGAGCCCTCCCATAGAAAATGTTTAATTATAATTTCTAACCCTATTTTTTCTTTATATGTTAGTTACATACATGACATTGAATATATAGGGATTACTAACATGAATTCTTTAATCATTGTTATCCTTCCTACTAGTGTAAGCCATTTTCCCCTCCAACTTAGAGCTTTGTTATTGCACCTCTCTTCTTTTTGTTCCCATAGACTAGTCTGACTTATGCCCTTGAATAAAGGCACCCCCAAATATTTGTAGGATAACACATCGGTTGAATAACCCAAAATTTTGGCAATTCTTCTTTGTAAGGTTTTCTTTGTGTGGAAGACATATATCTTGGATTTTTCTATATTTATTTGTTGACCTGAAATATTACTATATTCTTGTAAGAATTCTCTTATATTTTCTACCTCTTGAATGGTAGCTTCACCATATAACAATGTGTCATCCACAAACTATTGGTGAGTTAGAGCTTCTACCCCTTGTGTAATTTGTAATCCTCTCCATATGCCTTGTTCTTGTTTGGAGGCAATGTGTCTACCCAGGGCTTCTACCATAATAACAAAAAGAAAGGGTGAGATTGGATCTCCTTGCCTTATCTCATTGGAGCTTTGGAAGAAGCCATATGGGGCCTTGTTAACTAGTATTGAATATCTTATTGAGGAAATGCACTGGGAAATCATTTGCAGCCATTCTGGGTCAAAACCAAACTTCTCCATGATTCTGATTAATAATCTCCACTTTACCTTATCGTATGTTCTTCTTATGTCCAAGTTTATCATCACACTTTGATTTCTCTTTTTTTTATCGTGTGGATAGCTTAATTTGCTAGAATGATGCTATCCATTACATCCCTTCTTGGATGAAACCACTTTGGTTTGGTTATATAATCTTTTCCAAAATATTCTTGAGCCTATTTGCTAAGGCTTTGGAGAGTATTTTATATATGTTATAGCATAGTGAGATAGGGTGGTAATCACCAAAAATCTCGCATGCTTCCTTCTTGGGTAAGAGTACTATCATAGTATTGTTTAAATCTTTCACAAAAATTTTGTGTCTTCTGAAATATTCCATTAATTCCCATATTTTATATTCAAAAATATGCAAGCATGTTTTATAAAATAAAGTTGGATACCCATCAGGACCTGGAGCTTTGTCAGGGTGAAGCTGAAAAGCATCCACCTTTATCTCTTCTTTAGAAAGGGTTCAGTTAACATCCAATTGTCTTCTGGCGTAATCAACTTGAGAATATTTTCTAAGATTTTTCTATCATTGAGAACTTCCTTGCCTCCTTCTAGGGCTAAGACCTTTTTAGAAAATTTAATTGCCTCTTCCTCATACCTTTTTTCCCTTGGATCAAGACTCCTTCTATAGATTGAATACTTGATATCTTCTTTGGGCCTATTTAATCTTGGATGTATTATGAAAAAAAATTGTGTTTGCATCCCCTTCTATTAACCACACCTCCTTTGACTTAGTATGCCAGTACTCCTCTTCCCTAACCACTATTTCTTCATAATCTACCATTAGTTTTTTTTC
Source organism: Sequoiadendron giganteum (assembly GCA_007115665.2). Taxonomy (NCBI): domain Eukaryota; kingdom Viridiplantae; phylum Streptophyta; class Pinopsida; order Cupressales; family Cupressaceae; genus Sequoiadendron; species Sequoiadendron giganteum. Next base: position 21,568,515 of record CM021106.1, on the reverse strand, counting down.
TTTTAGGTAATCGTCCTAGACCATTCCTTCTTTAATAACTTTATTGTTTAGCATTGGTAGTTCTTCCTCCAATATTTCTTTCTCTGAGAAGATATTTTTGAAAACTGTCTTATTCCAATTTTGTAATTTTTTCTTTATGTACTTCAATTTTCTCATAAAAATGAAATTCTTGGTTCCATTATACTTGTGGGCCTCTCTCCACCATTTACCAATTTTTTCAATTAGATCATCCCTTCTAAACCACATTTTTTCCATTTTGAAATAAGAATTTGAGTTGTTGTTTTCCTCTATTAGTGACATTTTAACTAGATAGTGGTCTAACCCAATTAATGGGAGAATTTCTACCTTTATAGATTGGTTGCCTTCCAACTATTCTTGAGAATAAATGAACCAATCTAACTTTTCTTTTATGCAACAATCACCATTTCACCTGTTTGAGCAGGTATAAACCATTTTTTATAGGTGTTGAGCTATGAGATTGTTATGGCAAAGGAACATACCGAAGGCCACCATTGAAGGAGATGCTATCCTATTACCACTCCACTTTTCCTCTATTCTCAGTACTATGTTGAAGTCTCCTCCTAAGATTATTCTTTGCATATTTATTTGGGAAACTCTTTGACTCAAGGTGTTCCATAATTTCTCTTTCTCCCCACTCTTGGTAGGCCCATAGATATTGAAAAGATATAAGTATTTATTGTTCTTTACATTCTTGATATTGCATAACATCTAATTTGGTTGATTTTCAATTATGTTCACATCAACTATATTGCTTTTCCATAGTATGCCTAGACCTCTAATTATTTTGAAGGCTTTGGAGTATGCCTCCTCCCATCCAAAAATGTAAAAGACCTTGTTTTCCTCCTCGATCTTGGATTCTTGCAGGAGAATGACATATGTGTCTACCTTTTCAATTTGGCATTTGATCAGACACCTTTTATTTGGGGAATTCAATCCCCTTACATTCCATGTAGTGGGTAAGTGCAAGAAGTTGAGTCCACGAAATGTGGAAGTTTTTGCCTTAGCCAAAAAAATGAAATCGGCATTGCAAAAACGGGATCCCATTTAGGTTCGGGATCCCGAGCCTAAAATAAAAAAACGGGATCTCGTTTATTAAAAAACGGGATCCTGTATTTTAAAAATTTGGGATCCTCTTTTTTAATAAATGAGATCCCGTATTTTAAAAATATGAGATCTTGGTTTTTAATAAACGGGATCCTGTTTAAACGAGATCCTGTTTTTAAAAATTTCCATTTTTGGAAATTTTCCAAAACGGGATCCCATTTTGAAAACTTTCCAAAATGGAATTTTTTCCTTTTGGCAATTTACAAAATGGAATCCCGTTTTGTAAAGCGGGATCCCGTTTCCCGTTTTGTAAAAGCATAAAAAATGATTTTTTAATAAATTTTTAAAATTTCAAACTGGTTTTGCTTTGTGGTCGAGTTTTTGCCTCGGATTTTGGTTCGAGAAAAGCATTGGGAATCCGAACCTAGGCCTTCAACCTGATTTGACCTGCAAGTTGAAGGTTCTAACAATGTCAGAGAAAAATACCGAGTTTAGACATATGGCTGACGACTTTTTTTGTAGAATTTTTTGACGAAATTAAAACCCATTTTAAATGAGACAACGTAGATTCCAAATATGTAATTTTTTTTACAATTGGATTATTTTTTCTATTTTTCAATTAATTTATGATGAAATTGGTCCATAAACTTTAATATCATATTTTTTTACTATTTTAATAACTTTTGATCAACATAACATTTTGACGAACGGATTGCACAAGGGAAAACTTTAGACAATTCTTTTCAATTTAAAAAAAAATTGCAAAAAATGATAACTTTAGGTCATCTTATGCATGTTGTACACAATGATTTTTCTAAACGACAAATATCCTTGATAAAAAATTAACAAAAAAATAATAATTTAATAAAAAATTACAAAAAAATATCCAAGGCAAGCTTCAGTGAGTCACACATATTTTCCCAAAAGGATTTAGAAAAATATGATAATTTAAGTCAAAATATCGATGTCGTACACGTGCATGGTATGGTAAAAAAAATGACTTTTAAACAATAGTTTTTACAAATTCCTATTAAAACTCAATTTGTACAATTTGGGTATTGAAATAAATTACATATTTGGAAACTAGACTCCAAGTAATACATTTTATGATTAGTGACATTTTCAAAGATTCCATCTCTAAGTGCTTCAAATTTTAAGGTCAAAGTGTCAAATTCTGAAAATCAGGGAAAACACTTCCACTTTTTGGCCAAAAAGTGGACTCAACTTCTTGCCAACACCCTAGTAATCTTCATGGTTCTTCCTATTGGGAGTGCTTTGCTCCCTTAATGTCTTGTAGAAATTTCGTGATGCTCTTCAACCATTTCTCATGGGCCACCTCCTCCCTAATTTGCTTCCTTGACTTTCTCCCTTTCTTCTTTTTCTTTTTCTTTGGTTGGTCCAAAAAATGAGCTATTGTTTACAGTGTTATGCACCTATTCTCAATTATGTCAAGCTTATCAACATCTTTGTCCTCACTTTCCATTGAGAAGCCTTCTATCACCTTTGTTGGTTGCTTTTAGGGGCTTGCCTTTGTTTGTGTGGGTACCTGATGCAGGAGCATCCAATGGTGTAAGGGCAATCCTACATCACCCAAAAATATATTTACTTTCATTTAGAGTTTTGTATATGTTTTTGCATTTCTGGATACCCTTTTCGTCAAAGAAGAATTCCCAACTTTCAGAACTGTTTTTCTGCTTTTTCTGCTCGACTGCTATTTTTAGCAGCATGATTTTGAAGGCGTGAGGAGACAGAAATTTAAGGGAAGCTTCAGGACAAAATAATAAACACTTTGGTGAAAGAATCAGGTGAAGATCATTCCCGGTTCAAAAGTTACTCAAGTTTCAGTTTCTGCTTTTTGCCCTACAAAATCTTCGGAGCTAATTTTGAGTGACTTAAAGGCTCCGGATGGGCCCGAAAATTGGCGGAAAACGAAAGTGGTTAGCCTTTAAGCCTCATTTTTTGGTACTTCATTTTCGCAAGACCTTTTCGAAAAGGTATTATTATTGAAGATCCGACAGTTAGATCTTGAGTTAGGGCTTCTGAAAGTTTGTGCATAATTAGAATGTTGTTTTTGGCTCCAAACAGAGGATTGGGCTATTTATGGGGTAGTTTCTGATTTTTGTGAGTAGTTTTTGGGAAAGAAGATCGCATGTTGCGAATAGGGGAATTTCTATAATTTGCATGTATTGCAGAACTCGAGGATTGGAGATCCTCTGCATGTAAGAATTTCATACTTTGAAAATAATAAGATTTGTTAGTTTTTTTTTCTGTGTGATTTTCTGTGTCTCGGGTTGCACCTTCATCTGTACCACCTACCTGATATTTGGCTATTAGCTTCTTTTGTCAGTTTTTGATATTTCGCTTCCTTTCTCTATAACTAGATTTTTGTGCATAGGGCTTATGACTAGTGTTGATTTTGAGTGTATCTCATGTGTCACCTTTTCCTCGCACCTTATAATTTATGTCTAGTTTATATCTAAGGCTTCCTTGGGGCTTGGAGACCTGCTTTCCCTTATTGTTTTGTTGGTTTCCTTTTTTCTCCACACCTACTTAGTTTTTGGGGAAACCTTCTTTTTTTTGTATTATTATCTTTTGGAAGCCTTTTATGTCTTGGATTTTTTTGTTCCTCTATTTCAATGCCTTGTTTCTAAATCCCTGCTTTGGATTTGAGATTTATTTCCTTATGGATTTATTTTATTGTTGTTATCTTAATTCTAGCATAAAGATAAGAGTTTTCTTTCATGCAGAGGAACATCAATTTTTACTAGTGCTCCTAAAAACCTTCCAATCTTCTCTAAGCATTCCTCATAACAAAATTCAAGGGGTAGATTGTATGGTTTGATCCATTTCACTTCTAAGTATGATGTATAAGTGTGGGGGTTGAAGTTAGTTTCCCATTTTATTTTTGTAGATGGTGTGACTATCTATTTCCCATGTACTCCGATTTAGAGCCTTGTCTCTCTTTTCTGTAGAGAGGAAGACCACTATGAAGAAACCCTTAGGGATAATTTTTTTCCCATGGTTTTGTTTTATTCTTGATCACGCCCATTCTTCTATTTATTTTCTTCCCTTCCGTGGTTCGAGGATTTTGCATGACAGGTCTTCCAAAATGCCAATGTCTTCCTTTGTTTCCTCTTAGACATCTATTTTGATTGGTACCTTTTTTTCTTTTTCAGGGGTTTCATTATTCTTCTTTGCAAAAGGATGGGAAACTTGTTCACTTTTACTTCGTCTTTGGTCCTTTATCGGTTTTTTTGTGGTGGGATGGTATTATGGTTGCCTTCTATTCTATCCCTCCTTGTGCACCTATTGGTTTTTAGGGTTTTTTGGAGCTTCTTTTCTTGTGGTTGTTGTTTGCATCCTCTTCTTGTCTATTTCGATATGATTCGACCAAGTGACAAAATGTGGCTTTCTAAAATCAATTATGTTTTTAACTTCCTCCATTTCTTGTGGGCCTTCTTCTTCATGACTCATCCTTCCTTTCCTATTCTATTCTATTATTCCTTTGTTTGTGTTTTCTTTTTTAGGCCTTCTATTTTGATCCATTCCTTTTGATTTTCCAAGATTGCTAATTGTAGATTTGTATTTAAGTTTGTGTTCCAATTAATTCGCATTTGATGGATCCACATGTATGTTTGCATTCCAAAAAATTTGCAAGAAAATCTTTTTATAATATTCCCTACATGCATTTTAATTTTTTAATGTTTTTATATTTTACTATTATAAATAAATGAGATTATCAAAAATATTATTTATTTTTCAAAGTGATTTTTGTTATACCAAGTATTGGTGTAGTTTAATTCATCTATTACATTGTGTTTAATTTGTTATGCAATTGTGTATGTTATAATATATATATATATATATATATATATATATATATAAAATAAAAAATATGATTATAATTATATATTTTTAGGGGATTAAATAAATTAAAGGCTTTATCAAATGTAATAATTAAAACTAAATTAAAATTGCATATTTTTCATACATTGTATTAAAGTAAAAATGTTAGTACATTTATGAATTTCAATCAACTTTCTAACAATAACATGACACACAACACATTATCTACTCCTTTTTTATAATAAAAAATTCAAAGAAAAAGTATAAAAGTAAAAAAAAATTGTTATACATTCATGTTTATGCTATAATAATTATTATTTTTATTTCTATATATTATAAGTACATAATATAATTATTAATATATATCTTTATGGTTAAAGACTAAATAAACTAAATTTTCTCCAATCTAATGGTTATAGTTTGATTAAATTTACACTAAACGATAATAATTAATTTAAAAAATTAATTGTATAATTAATCAATCTTCTAGTTCACTAGCATATCTTCTAGCTCACTAACATAAGACAAGACATGTTCTTTACTATTTCTTGATATTTAAGGAATTCAAAATAAAAAGACACAATCAATTTGATTATATATATATATATATATAATTTTTTAATGTTTTATAATGAAAAAGATAATAGATATGTTGTACTAAACTTATGAAGTTAAACTAAAAAACATGTTCCAAGACATGTTTCATATTTGTCGTTATAATGAAAATGAGACTATACTAGATCTTGATGTAGTTTGTCTTTTATATTCTATTGATGTTTAATTTGTTATGTAATGATATATCTTATAATAATAATTTTTTATCTTTACATATTTTAGTACAAAATATGATTATATTTATATGATTTTATAGGTGGAATCAAATAAATTTAAGGTTTTATACAATCACAATTTAATTAAAATTATATATTTGTAAAAGAATCTTATGAAAGAGAAAATATTCGTACAGTTAACAACATTAAAGCTAATTTTGGAAACCTGATTGAACGTCAGTGAATCTTTTGAGAATAACATAAGACACAAGACATTATCCACTATGTTTTGATAAAGAAAGTCAAAACAGCAACACAAATACTTCTTTGTCTATGTCTGGTCCCACAGATGTTTACTTTGATATACAATCATGTATATCCTATAATTATATTTTTTCTCTCTATATTTTTTAAGTACGTAATAAAATTATTACTATATGCTTTTATAGCTAGAACCAAATAAACTGTTTTTATTGTCCAATCTAACAATCATACTAATTAAATTTATATAGTTTTTAAAAAATTACTTAATTAAAAACGTCAATACATTTAACAATAATAAAAATAATTTGATTGAAGGTTATGATTGTACCTTCAATCAATCTTTTAACAACATAAAACACTATACATTATCTACTATGTTTTGATAAAAGAAATCAAAATAAGAACACACAAAATCAATTTTATTATATGAAAGAAAAAAATATTATTTTTTATATATGTTGTACTAAACTCAAATTCCATTATGAGTCATTGGTTATGCCTTTTTTGGAAAGGTTATGAAGATATGATGATCAAGGGTTTGTGAAGTGCATAATTGTGTTGTTTCTTTTTTCCGAAAGGGAACATATTTATAGCACTATCAAAAGTGCTTGCTATTAGTAGAAATCTGCAAGTTTTACTATTAAAAGTCTAATGCATCAAAAGGTGACCATTGAACCGTTAATGGCAGTCCTAGACCGAGCAGAAGTAGACTACTTACTCACTTCTTGCTATATTATCATTTCAAAAGCAAGGCATAATCATTGCTTTACCTTGTGGTTGCAGTTGAACGTGTCTATGAAGAAATGACATGCCTTATTAATAAATAAAATATGATTTATTTTTTCTGTTGTTCCTACTGCAAATTACAGGACAGTCACAGTTTACCAAATCTTAATATTTATAATACATAACAACTCAGTCTGTTGGTTAGCATTGGAGTTTGGTGAGCTCTCCTTATTGCTTCTGTTGTAAGAATAAACCTTTGTTTAGATGACAGATTAGTGGAGGTTAATTTGTGTGAGCAGAGCTTAACAAATGCATTGCATAAATAATTGAGGCAATACAATCATTTGTACACTTTGATTTGAAGGTGAAGCAGTGAAAATGGGGCGTGGTGTTTGCAGTGGAGGAGGGCAAAGCTCATTGGGATACCTGTTGGGAGGAGCCTCTCTGCCGGCAAAAGATACCCCTACCAACAGTCACAGCACCAACTCCAGTTCAAATAACTACCGTCGGGTCGATGGGCAAAACAGTGGGAATTTCCTTACAGTAAGTTGATCTGTTTTCTATTCGCATTTATATGATGGATCATGGAGTATGTTTCGAAACGTTGATGTAAAAACGATTATACACAATTACAATTCAGAAATCTCAACACTAACTGATCTATTGTTAGATGATTTCTGGATTTGATTGTATGGGAATTTTTGCATCAACATTTTGGATCACACTCCGTGATCCATCATCAGAATAACTGAGAGCTCAATTTAAAACACAGTTCCCTCTCATGAAGGGTATCAAGTTTCAACAATCCATATAGATTATTGTTAGATTTTTTTGAGCTCTCAGCTATCCTGATGATGGATCACGGAGTGTGATCCGAAATGTTGATGCAAAAATTCCTACCAATCAAATCCAGAAATCATCTAACAATAATCTATATGGATTGTGGAAACTTGATATCATTAACTAATTGATCTGTATATAATTTGTTTCTGGATTTGATTGTGTTGAAACTTTTTCATTAAGATTTCGGATCACCCTACATGATCCATCATCAAAATTATAATAAAAAACAAAAAGAAATAATGGATTGTAAAAATTTATTATCATTAACTAATTGATCTGTTTTTGTTTATAAGCATTCCATTCCACTGGGTATTTAGACCAACATAGATGGTTGTTATAAAAAGGATTGATTTTATGATTTCAGGAGCGGCCTACAACAAAAGTGCAGAGTGTACCAGGTGGAGGGTCTTCTCTGGGCTATCTCTTGGGAGGACAGAAATGAGAAGCTAGACCATTAGTCATGATGTGCTCATCATTATCATATATAATATGGCTTTGGGTAGTGTTATAATCAGGGCATTTGCTGATTTTAGTCTCTTGTGGATTGTTAATGTAATAAATGTTTGCTTACACTGATGTCCATGGAAAAAGGGCAGGAGGGAAACAATAATTCTTGCAAGTACATATTTCTTAGCCTGCAAGTATTCGTACACGAAATCTGCAGAGATATTTGTTTGTTGTATATTCACAAAACATTCTGCACAATATGAATTGTTGATTGTTAATGCAATAAATTTTTGCTTATACTGATATCCATTGAAATAGAGCAGGAGGGAAACAAGAATCCTTACAAGTATATATATATATCTTATCATCGAAATATTCGTTCACTCAATCTGCAAATAGCTTTACTGTAAATCTTATTCCATTCTACGTTCCCTGTAGACCTCTCCTTCGACCCAATAATAATAAGGCTTGATTTAAACTTCCAGACTCAAATACTCGTAAAACATAAGCATTTTAGACTTTGACAGCGGCCAATTTGACATAACTAACAGACAATGAGTAGTTTTTTTTATAATGAACGAGCATTTATTACTTTATATATACATAAGATTAGCCTGATCAAGTTTAAAACCAAAGATTGAGAAAAAGTTTAAATGGGATAAGTTCAAACATAAAAATAAAAATAAGACCAACATCATCAAGAGGAGATCATATTTACAAACAACCCTTTCTTCAAAATGAATTGATTATACGGAGATTTTTTTTAAAAAATTGTCATTTCTTTGGCTTTTCAAATTCTCTTGTTATTCTATGACAAGTTATCTTCATAATTGAAAAAAGTTGAAATTTTTGTAATGTGAATAAAACAATAAAAAAAAAATCATGTACTTTCTCATTATAATATATTTATATTTGAACAATTATTATTAAACAATTTGTAATTTTTTAAATAATAGAAATTTTAATGTTTAAAATATTTATATATTTGAACAATTATTATTATTTTTTCTTATACAATTGTTAATTATAAATGTATAAATAAAATTTATTATTAATGAAAGAAGGAATGAGATTGCATCATAAAAGGAGGCTACAAAATTGCATTCATCCTCTACATCAAAATGAAATTGAAATAAATTTAAATAAACATACTTCATATTAAGCTTTTTATAGTATTAAAGATTTTCGAAGAAAAACTATAATATCAAATCAAGCCTAGACTCAGTATTGGCAAAGATGGAAAAAACTATTTGTGAAGTTACTAATGCATATGTGCAAAACACTAAACATGTGGGATCTGCATTTACGGATTGGGATGCTAAGCAAATGAAAGAATGATCGTCTCTAGTTTTACCATTCAAAGGTAGTCTATTCACAACTGGAAATGTAAAAATTCATAGAAAAAAAGTGATATGGGTGCCTCCCCCTAATGGATATGTCAAGCTAAACTTTGATGATGCATCTCGAGGTAACCATGGATTGTCAGGGGCTGGTGTAGTGTTAAGGGACCATAAGGGTTCAATAATAAGAGAAAAGTCAATTTCACTACCAAATGGCACAAACAATCAGGCAGAGGCGCATGTTCTCCTACATGGACTAATTTTAGTTGTGCATTGCAAGGTTTCCAAATTGATAATTGAGGGGGATTCCTTGCTAGTTATAAATTCTTGTAAAGAAAAAGGATCAAGTAATTGGAAAATCAGTTATGTTTTGAAGCAGATTTACGTTTTGTTAGAAAAGTTTGAGATGTTTCAGATCAAGCATGCTTATAGGGAAGCAAACCAAGTTGCAGGTAGGCTAGCCAATATAGGGTGTGAACAAGATCAATATGTTAAAGTATATGGGGATCAAACTAATGGATTTTTTATCAATCTTCAAGAATTGATTCAATTGGAGAAAGGTAGAGGAAACAGTGTCAATACATAAAGATAGTGATCAAGAGTAATCAAAAGCTAAAGTAGTTTTGTTTTAAATAAATTCCAAAAGAAGCAACATTTGTGGTTGTAAGAGGAATGAAGGTTTTAAATAATAAAAGTGCAATGAGTATGTTGTCAGAGTGAAGGCATTCAATGTGCGAAAGGTGGTTAATTTCGATAGAATAAGTTTAATGTGAATGATGCAAAAGTGAATTCCCTTGTGAGCACAGAAGGAGGATAAATTTAGCAATGGACTAGTTTAGGGATTTCTAAATTTTAAATTTTTTTGTAGGAATTTGATATCATTCAAAGCTAGTATTATTTGTTACAAGATTTGGCATGGATGGCGTGCAGATGTTGTGTGTAGCGTCAGAAAATATCGATGTAATGGATCATCATGATTGATCATGTTTAATCAAAGGCCAAGTATAGCTAAAATATTAAAATCTTGAAGAGAGGCAATCATTCAAATTCATGCGTATTGAAGCTAGGTACAATTTGAACATTATTAAAAGGTGCAATTTTACACTTTTAAAACAAATGCAATGCAATGGAAATCATTTTAAGAGGTGCCAAGTAAAATAAATTATTTCATTCTAGCTTCAAGTGTGGGAAGGTCGAAATCTCATGTATTACCTTCAACTTGCATTAATTTGCATTCCAAATTTATGATGGCCTTTTCCAATGTATGGTACATTGTCAGGTCTTTAAAAAGCTGAGCTTGGTTGATAAAGAAACATATTATGGTAAAGAATTGGGTTGTTAAGAGCCAAAGGAATATTATAAAAACTGAGTGGCATGGTTTTATGCGACACTCCTTGCTTCAACACTTTCGCAATAAGATTGTAAAGCAGTAAGTCTTCTTAGTTTTTCTCAATGTTATTACATTGGCTTACTCTAGATATGTCCCCTAGTTAATTTTGGTTTTGTTCTTGAGGGTTGATAATTTTTGGGTTCTTTCCTATGGGCTAGGAATTTTCTAGTTCATGCAGCATAGCTTTTGGTGGGAGATTTAGTGGTTAATAATTATGTTTTGGTGCTTTACTTCTTAAGCTATAAGGAGTTTTGCAAAAATGTTAAAGTGGTATAATCTGCAAGTGCTATTTCAAATGGCTAGAGAATATAATACAAAGAACTATAGAATTCCTATGGAAATAAAGAGGTATGAAATCCCATTCTCAAAGGAGGTAACAGAAGAGGAAATGACTCAAGTTTTTCATATAGCCTGTCCAAGCATTGTTGATTGCATTAAAACTATGATAGGCGATGAAATAGTTCAACTAGATTCTCCCAGACTCTTGTTCCCATCAAATTTTCTCTCAATTTTTCTATCAAATGCCATGGATTTCCTCCAATATTTTGTTGCATTAAGAATTATGTATACAATTTCAGTCCTACCAGATGCAATGGGTGAAAATGATCCTTTAGAGGCAATTCAAAAATACAAATTGGATTTGGGGGAAGCAAATGTAGTAGGACTCTTTCCCAGAAGTTATCTCAAAGAAAAGCAAGGATTTGTTGATGTGTATGGAGCAGTAAAAAAGGGACTATGAGATGAAAATCTATGGTTGATGTTATGAATGATTCAATTTCATTCTAAAGAATTGGGGAAGCAAATGATTGACTTGATCAAAGAAAAATATTATGCCCTCTCCTACATTCTAGGTCATCAAGTTCACCATACAAGAAGACAAGCTCTGTAGTACCTCACATTAACCTACCTAGGAATTTTGGAAAAGTAGGGAAAGAAGAGCAAGGTGATAATTTTATTGATTTAAATGTAAATGCTCAAAGTGTTAATGAAAATTCTCAAGACATGATGGAGTGAAGAGGTAGAGGACACAAAGTTTGGTGGAATTTTTTGTAATGTACAAAATGACATGCGTATAGGAAATATGTAAATGAATACTACTACCTAAATACATATTTTCATATATTCTAATATATGCAAAATATCTATGATACATGCTTACCAGTACTATAATTCTCATATTTTATAATTTTGTGTATAAATATAATATAACTATCCAATCTTAGGCCTTTTGCCGATTAAAAAAAAACTATAATATCAAGCATGATAAGAAAGTAGTACCTGCTAGGTAGAATGGAATTATAAATAAAGAAAGAATTAAACAAAATTAGGACACATGAACTACTAAACCACTATTAGGTGGAGGTAGTCTTAAGGATCATCTAGTTTGTCATCTCAACCATTTTTAATGGGATTTGTGATGTCAAGGTCACACAATTATTTTAAATTTTAATGTTATCATTTCTATTTATTTTTTTAGTTTTATAGATTTTAAAATTTATTTTCAAATTAGTATATTTTTTTAAAATTAAATAAAAAATATATTTATGAAAATAAATAAAATAGATTAAATTTACAATTTTAACATTTTTAAATGATAAGAGTCATCATTAAAGTAAGAAAAGAAAAATTGAAGAAAGTTTTTCACTATCTTAAAATTGATAGAATCTAGAGTAACACAAATGATCATAACTATTGAACGAATGAAAATCTTTATTATTTTTCTATCTAAAAATTATAAATCAATTAGTTCTAAAGTTGAGAAGATTTATCAGAAGATAGTAAACCTAACTTTAAAGAAATATTCCAAAAATAATTTTTGTTTGAAGCCCATTTGATATGGTAATCAACTACACCATTCCATTCCCTAGGAATATGAACAAAGGAAATATCCTCAAAATTCAAAGAGAGATGGAGATTTTTTTAATCCTCTAAGAGGACTCTAGAGAATTCATTTTTTAGAAGAGAAATCAAGATCAAAGAATCTTATCTATAAATAACCTTCTTTAACGTCAACTTGTATGCATTCTCAAGAGCCACCACAATATCTTGGGCATCCATCATATTGTTAAGACTAATTCCCATAGCATAAGATAAAATAAAAAGAACTAGTCCATCACTATCTTGATCAATTCCTCCTATTCCAGTAGCACTCAAGTTACCAAAATAAGAGTTTTTAGTATGGTCACTAATTTTGGGAGATAGATATTGTGAAGACACAAGTCATCATATTTGAGGATAGGTAATTTCTTTTCTACTAGAGGATCATTATTTGTGTAGTGTTGAAATGTGCCTTTATTTATTGAGTTTGAGAGCTTTGTGGACTAGGGTGGTTTCACATTTTTAGATAGTGTAGCTACAACATAGTGTTAGGGTTTTAGATTACTTATGAGTGTTACCATGAGTTATCCATTTTTTTCTCTTTGAAACACAGTTCATTGGGAAACACTATGATTGGTTGTGATTTCAGATTGAGTGGAGGTGGATCTTAAATGAAATTATTTCATAATTATTTGAGTTTTATTGAAGTGTTAAGTGCACCATCTACATCATACTGCTTACATAGACTACTAGCTCATTAAATATTTCAAATCATGGGAGGATTATTGGGATGTTAACATATCTTAATGCTAGCCTTGATTCTACATTGAATTTAGATTATAGGGGGTTTATTAGATAAATAGTCACATTTATTATTCTTCAATTATTATATTTCCTCCTATGTTATATATTTTTTATGTTATCAACTGAATCTAATTATCAAGTGGTTAGTAGGTGGTTACATACTCTTATATATTTAATTGCACATCAATATACATTACAAATATGAAGGAATATAAGTTTTTGTGTATATATGTTTTTTAATTTTCTTCTTTTCTCTATTATTGATCCTAGATATATAGTAACACTTTATTCGTTATTTATTTGAAACCAATTACTTAAAAGCAACCATATACTCCTAAACCTTGGGCTTTGATACTAGTTTATTTTTCCAATTAGTTGTATGCTATTTATAAAGGTTTTATAAAACCAATCCCTTTTCTAATTCTTAATATTATACTAAGATGTAAGAAAAGAGAATATTTTAGGTATCTAAACTTAAATCCCATACCATGAATCTCAATATCCTACTAAGACAGATATTACTAACATGATGAGATAAACTTGTATGTATTGGGAGATTATGAATTTTTGATTCAAAAAATTTACATATTGACTTTTCACCTTTCATTGACCTCTACATCTTTAGACTGAAAAATAAATCCATATGTGAAACTCTTTATGAGGGGAGGGTTTTAGGGGTTTTGACTATTGTCAACTTTGTTTAAGTGAGTACATGAGAGATGTAATAGTTTGGTGTCAAAAACATGTTGTTTTCTAGACACATGTATTGTATCATATAAATATTTAAAAATAGACTAACAAGTACTAACAAAACCACACTAAGCAATACTAACAATGTAAAATAATAAAAAATAGTAGGATATGAAGAGTTTTAGTCTTTCTACCATAATTACAGCTTAAAAGAATAATTATAATAGATTATTTTACATAATTCGATGTGAGTGTATAGAAAATATAAATTACAAATTTTTATAGATGTCACTATCATTAAAATTATAAAGAAAAACTAGTATCTACATATCATATTGTTTTATGATAATTTAGATTTTTGGTATTATAGAGAGAGAGAGAGAGAGAGAGAGAATCAAAAACTACAAAGTAATAAATTGACATATTGATCAATTAAACTTAAAATTGTGTTTCAAGATACATTCAATATTTTTGTACGTTATCAAGAAATAAATATTACAACAAATTTAATATAATTCTATTTATTTATTTACTATTCAATATGTTAAACAATTTTATATGTTACAATTGTAGTTTTATTTTATTCCTATCTACATTAATCATAAAAGAAAAAAAACTAAAATTTTAAATATATTTAAAGTCTAATTAACCAAAAACCTAAAATAAACTTAATAAATTAAAATATTAATATCTAGTGGAATAAAACATATATATCAAACAACATAGATTTCAACCAATTTCTTTAAAATAAGATTAAACACAACGTGCTTTAATCAATCTTCTTCTTTTTTTTGATGAATTTTCCAGATATCTATATTAATATAAATAAAGTTACAAAATTCACAAAAAAGGGTTGGGTGGTAGAAAAGCACACCTCGAAAGCGATATGGGCCCAACCCAGCAAAATTAACTAAAGTCACATGGGCCTAGCCTAGAAATAAAAAAATAGAATGAAATTTATGTAGTTAAGGCAGTGCCAGTAGATCATGGGGGATCCTGGTCATCCAAATTTCTACCCCATACATCAACGGGGTTAGGAGTGATGTTAGGAGGAGCACCCCAACCATCATCATTTTTATCTTCTTTTTCTTTATACTCGCGCTGAGGTGAGATTGTAAGAGCAAGCTGCGGAAAGCTTTTTCCAGAGGAGGGCCAACTAGAGCCAGAGTCAAGAGGAGCATCTGTAGGCCACCCAGAGCCGCCACCACTATTCCTTGGTGCACCACTACAGTGCCAGCCCTAACCAGATTGCGGTAGAAGTGAACGAGTCCATTGGGGAGGACGAAAATCCCTCCGAGGAGGAGGCTGGGAGCGAGCCCGCGTGGAATCACTCCGCTTCCGGCCCTGAGAGGGCGACCAGCGGCGGGAGGAGGAGGAAAAGTCAGGAATCCAAGCCACAGTACAAGGGGCATTGCCCCAGTAGTCCAAGAGAACCTGCAGGTGAGCCACTTCCAGTGCAACCTTGTTGGCTTGCACTTGAATCTGTAACATAACATTAGAGCATATAACAACTTTAGCATAAATAGAAACATTAATATCTATATGCGAATGAGAAAAAATAAAAGCATTTCTATCTTTTCAGATACTGAAAAGGATTTTCACTCTGAAAGTGTGCCAAATCTGGGTGAACTTAGCCGAGGTTCTAGGCAGGTCCCCTAGAAGAACCATATACCACGAAAAGGGTTCAGGCCTAAAAGGTTGAAAGAAATCATGAATCCAAGTCCAGAACTGCTGAGCTCTAGGACAAAACCAAAAAAGGTGCTTGAAGCTTTCAAGCTACCCACAAAACGGGCAACGAGGGTCAAAGACCCCCAAATGAACTAGCTGAGAACCCACAGGCAAGCCTTGGAAAAGAATACACCAAGCAAAGTGCGCCAGCTTCAGATTAACACTTGCAGACCAAATGGCATCAAACCTCCTACGCTAAGTAAAGGCCGAGGAGTTAAGAAGCCACCTCTGGTTCAACGAGTTGAGCATAGGGAAATGGGGTGAAAGCCACCTGTAACTAAGCCGCAGCTTGTAGCTCCTAAGAGGAGTATCTGGAAACCATTTCCAGTCTTTCCACCAAGGTTTGTGCCCACGAATACCAACTTTGTGAAGAATCTCTGCCGGAATGGCATTCACCAGACCGTCAAAAGTAGGATGGTCCTAGTTTTGAAGGCTGTAATAAGCTTTAAAAACATCCCACTGCATAATACTCATGGTAGGCCAGTGGAAGAGCTGGTGCAGTGTCTGAATGCCCTTCTTATGATCAGAGAGCTTTGAGCCAAGGTGACTTGGCCAAGGGTTGACCATTCTGGGCAAGAAGGGGAGACCACCGGAGATTATGCTGATTGTTAGAGAGCCCATCACGAAACCCGACACTAGCCCAACAGAGCCAGGGCTTGACATTTTCCCAAGAACATCAAATGATTTTAGCCACAAAGGAGCCAATAATTTGAACCGGCTCCATCATCACCAGCAGGGTTTGGAAGCCGATGTCTTTCTAGGCGGGTCTGTGAACGGGAAACTCAAACTGAATGCAATGTCTGAGGAGAAATTTCCAGGCTTCATCCCCAATAAGCGCACGGATGATCCATTTGACACAGAGGGCAGTTCCCTGTCATTGAGTGGAAAGCAAGTCGAGCCCTCCCGACTCCTTGGGAAGACAACAAAATTCCCAAGCGACCTGATAAAAACCCTTATGGGTCTCAGAAGAAACCCAAAGAAAATCGCAGAGCAACTTCTCAAGCCTGCTATGGGCTGCTTTAGAAGGAGCCCAACAGGAAGAATAGTAGACATAGGTGGCAGCCAAAACTTTAGAGCATACTTGGAATTTCCCTATCAGCGAGAGAGGCTTGGTAATCCAATAGGCCAGCTTCTGCTCAACTCTGGAGAGCACGGCTTGCCAGAGCTCCCAGAGGGAAGCCTAAAAGGTGAACAGAATGCCCAAGAAGCGGAAGATTTCCCCTTGACCAATCCACTTCCAGTTATAGGGTTGAAGCCACACAAGAGTGAGAAGTATAGACTGTCTGTAGCACAACATTTTGTGCCATTGAATTGCAAAACCAAATGCAAGACAAAAAGTGTTAAGGCATTCAAGGGCAGCAGTGATCGAACCTTCGTCCTCTAAGAGAGTGACGAAGGAGTCATCGGTAAAATGCCCACTGACAAGCTGCTCTTGAGAATCTGGGAGTGTTATTCCTTTAACACGCTGTTGGGAGATAGCATTGGCCAGGAGATATCCAAAACCCTCAGCTGCCAGAACATACAATGCAGGGGCAAGAGGGCATCCTTGGCGAATAGAACGAAAGAGGCCAAAAGCAGAGGACTAGCGGCCATTAATAGAGATGCAAGTCGAGGTATCGGAAAAAAAGCATGCGAACGGACTGAAGAAAATTGGCTTCAAAACTCAATGCCTGTAACATCGCAAGAATGAAAGGCCATTCAATGCGGTCATATGCTTTAGCAAAATCGATTTTGATAAACACGGCTTTCTGGTTCGAACACCGGGCCCACTCCATGCCTTCCCAAATAGCAATAATGTTGTCAAGAATGAACTTGGACTTGATGAATCCAGTCTGCTCGGGACGCACAATCTAAGGTAGGAGGTGGTGGATTTTTAGAGCCAAGGCTTTGGCAATAATTTTATAAAAGAAAAAAAGAAGCGTGATGGACCACCAGTTACAAATATCCTCCGGATCTCCAGACTTAGGTATGAATCTAATATTGCCTTTATTTATTAAATTGCCTAAAGAATTGTTGTGAAAGGCTTCAAAATAAACATGATGTAGGTCACTCCCAATACAGTCCCAAAGAGTTTTATAGAATTCACAGGGGAAACCATCAATCCCAGGAGCCTTGTCATCGGCCATGGAGGAAACAACTTCCTTTACATCATCAATTGTTAATAATTGATCACAAAAATTAATCTGGGCTGAAGAAAGCCTATGTGGCACAATAGCAAGGTAGCTCTGAAGGGCTTGTTGGCAGACAGGCATGGGGTCCTGAGCCGTGAAAACTTGCTCATAGTGACACACAAAAGCCTGGAGAATGTCAGGTAGCTCAGAGAGTACTTGATTACCATATTTGATGGCTTTAATGCCTAGGGAGGAGTGCCTAGCACGAAGAGCCAAAAAAAATTCTTTGGAGGCACAATCCCCAATTTTGAGCCAGTAGAGTCACGCCTTGATTTTAGCACCCTTAGCAGAATAGCTAGCAGCGACTTGCTTTTGGTGTCTTAAGTCCGCCACCCGGACTTGATGTGATGGAGAAAAAGGACAAGCCGCTAAGGCCTCTGTAGCAGCACGCAAGTCAGCAGTGGTGGCCTCGTAAGAGAGCCGACGGAATATAGCAAGTTGTCACCCATAAATGCATAGGAAGCGCGTAATACAAATGATAGCATCATTCCACCAAGCAATCCAGCCCGTACTACCAAATGGATGGCACTCTAAATTCCACACTCGAAGAATGTGGGACATGGTGGGCTTGTGACGGAGCAGAGACGTGTTCAAAAAGAATTGTGTCTTACATGTGTAAGGTTGCCAAGTTTCCCACTCAATCCAAAATTGAATGGGGAAGTGATCCGAAAGGGTCACATCCACAAGCGGCTTAACAGGCAAGGCAGAGCTTTTGAAAGAAAAAAAAGATTGTGCCGAGATCATGGCACGATCAAGGCGCTTAAAGACTATGTCAGCACCAGCTCTGTAATTACATCAAGTGTGACAGAGGGAATGAGAATGACGGTAACCTAGATTGGGATCAAAAAGCCCCAATTTATTGCACATGTAAAACCACGCCTCCCTTTCGTCTGTAGTCCAACGAAAAGGTATAGTGCCATTTTTATCATTCACCATTTCAACCATGTTGAAATCCCCACAAAGCAACCAGGTGGCAACTAGCAAAGAGTCTACAGGCCATCGCCAAAGCAAGCAGCGCTCCACAACATTATTAGAGGCGTAAATATTAATAATCCCAAAAGAATGATTCTCAATATTGAGAAGAATCCAGACAGCCCACTGGGAGGGATCCACCCCATGGTCAACCACATAAGGAAGCAACTGCGGGGCCAAAAGAGTAGCGGATCCACCACGATCAGCCTCATGCAGGGTACAGAACATAGTGTTGGCTGGCCAAATAGAGCAACAAGCTGAAGCAAGCCAAAAACCTAAAATTTTAACTTCCTCGAGACAAAGCACTTCAGTCTGTGGAAAATTCTTCAAAATATTCCTAACAGAATACTTCCTTGAGAGGTCTATGAGACCTCGAACATTCCATGAGAGAAAATTCATGGAAAGTCTTCCATGCTTCCAGAATCCCGATCCTCTTCACACAGGGAAGAGAAGCTATTCTTCAAAAACTTTTGCGGAACTGAACCCATTTGAATAGAGGGAAAATACCTCCGCTTTTCTGGCACCTATTCACCTTCTTCCGGTGGAGGAGACCGGCTACGAGAATGTCGTTGGGTCTCCACATCGGCGGATAAGGCCGATTGAGCACATAAAACTATAGCAGCCTGGGGCACGGCCTGCGGCCTGGGCTATAAAATAGCAAAAGCCACTCCTATAGGAGTGGCCTTCCCCTTCTCTGAAGGGTTTGAAACCTATTGGGTCAGTTTCGGGGCTTTGGGAGCTGACCCAGAACCATGTGACTTATTTTTTTGGTTGGCAACCGTGGTCCACTTTGTGTCCACCTTAGCCAAAGGCTCTATCTGACGAGGCTTTTCAGCACCCCGTGGTTGAGAAACAGTATGAGGAACTGACAAAGGGTAGTCCTTGATCTTATGATCAGCTGATTGGCACCGGTAGCACGTGTTGGGAAGGTTAAAATACGTGATTTTCTAGGAGTGGCGAATATCCCTGATTTGAAGGTCAACAGTCTTTTTCAAATCCTTGGATAAATCAACTTCCACACAAACCCTCTTTTGAGGATGGGCTTGAAAGAATTTATCAAGTTCAATGCAAACAACCTTCCCCAGAGAAGAAGCAATATGGTGTAAGAAGGGCACATATGGCAAGGGCAACCTGGGAAACTCAATCCAGATCGGCACACGCATTTTAGTGTCTTCAGAGACAACAAAATCCCAAGTCTAGGACTGGAAAACCAACAAGGAGGAATGGACATACCAGGGTCCATGGCCCAGAATAGCTTGGACATGATTTACTTCCGCAAAGCGAAACAAGAAAAAACCCTTGGTCAGATTTTGGACCATATCAAGGCGGACCCCATGAGGGACCCAAACCTTGTTAACCCAGTCTTTTAGCACACTTTCAGGGGGAGTCCTCCCAACAAAATAACCCACAAGGGTGTGTTTTTCAAGCCATTGGCATGCAGAATCAAAATAGGGTAAAAGTAAAACTACATTAGAAGGAGCGTCAGAATGCTTACCTCGTGAAAGACTTTCGGAACAAATTTCTGAAAGCATTTGTTCAGTGGGGGAGCCATTAAACTGCATCGCCGAACCGCTAACACTAGCAAGAATTGTCGGGTTAGAACCGGTTGAAAGCATAATAAACCCCTAAAACCGCAGTAAATACGGCCGTACTCAATGGAGGAACCAAAATCCTATGCAATAAACGCAGTATGGCGCAAGAGGGGCCACGAATGACCTCAAAAAACTCAAAACCCTAGCAAAGCTCATGCACCCACAAATAGCAGTATGACGCAGGAGAGGCCACGAATGACCTCAGAAATCTCAAAACCCTAACAGAGCTCATGCACCCACAAATATCAATCTTTGACAATAAGGTAGAATAATTAATAAAAGAAAAAGTAAAAACATATAAAACTAATCAATCCTTCCTTCCACCAAGTAAAACAGAGTCAATAAAAGAGACATTAGTCTTTTAGGATACCAACGTTCCATTATTGCCATACCTTATAAATTCTTGGAGTCTTCTGCTATTAATGGAAAAAAGCATGTGAAGTGCATAATTACGTTTACTCTTTTTCCTAAAAGAGCCATGTCTAGGCAACCATGTTCTTCACCTTGGGCCTTCCATTTAAGCCATCAATAAAAATATTGCTTTTAAAGCGTCCATACAATACTTATATTCTGATCATAATCATTTCAAGCAAAGCATAATCAATTACCATCTGCCGTGGTTTGGACGTATCAGATTGCAGTGACGGTGAAGAAATGATAACCCTAACAGTGTTGCTACAATGGAAAGAAACTGTTCACCAACGACTGGTCCATATTTTAAATGATTGGACTACATCTTAACTCACTGTTATGGTGAGCATCTACAATCCAACAAATCTAGCAGTCTCAATTTGGCGGTCAGCATTAGAGTTAGATGGGCTCTCCTTATTCCTTGTGTTGTAATTAAAACAAAATCTTCCATTCCACCAACGGGATTAGTTTCAATATACTATTCTTGAAAGCAGATATATCGCTTATAAATAAGTGAGACAATTAGTCACTTGAATTGTAGTGTGCAATGGAGGGGGGCAAAGCTCGTTGGGATACCTGCTCGGTGGAGCCTCTCCGCCTACCATAGAATAAAGTGATAGTAAAAAGCCCGTTTCAAATAACTACTATCGGGTAGATGGGCAAAACAGTCGGAATTTCATTACCGTAAGTAATATCTTTTTAAGATTGTAATCATTCCATTCCAGTGGGTATTTGTTGTTGAAGAGATTGGTTATGTGATTTCAGGAGTGGCCTTCAACGAAAGTGCAGAGCGTACCAGGTGGAGTGTCTTCTCTTGGGTATCTCCTTGGAGGACACATATCTAATCTGGCTTTGGATGTAAAATATTCATGGCATTTTCTGAAGTTGGTGGTTCTATGAAATGTAAAACTGCGTATGAAATAAATGTTTGCCTGAACTAGTATCCAAACTAAGAATGCGTTGGGAAACGATGGTCGTTGCAAGTCTATATCGCTTGGAATGTCAATATTGGTGCTCTCAACGTACCCACAGATTTGTTTGTTTTATATTTGCAAAGCATTCATCACAGTCCGTGTGTTTTACACAATATGTAAATGTGTTTTCTTCAGGCTGAGTTGCCAATGAAAGTAACACACTTGTTTATATGCTGAAAGTAAAAATGAGTAGTTACGTGCTTCCTCATCATCACATAATTTTTTAAATTGTTCAAAATATCTGTTAGCGGAGATGTCCGAGTTATCGCCACCCATTGAATTACCACCACCTTCATGTTCACTCCACCTCTCAAAAAAAAAATCACTTTGATCCATTAAAAAGCTTTATTTTATTAAATAAAAAATTGCAACAACACCAATGGTTGTTCATAACACAATGTGTAACTAACCAATCATAATAAACAGTTAAACATGCATTTGCATTTATAAAAAAGGTCAACTTGCACATAAAAAGGCTCATTTACAATTAATATAAAACTTTTATTGTTACAAACACCCCCACTTGCAAA
Source organism: Sequoiadendron giganteum (assembly GCA_007115665.2). NCBI lineage: Eukaryota > Viridiplantae > Streptophyta > Pinopsida > Cupressales > Cupressaceae > Sequoiadendron > Sequoiadendron giganteum. The sequence continues at coordinate 21,546,134 of CM021106.1, read as the reverse complement.
TGTTTATCTCTCATTACATATTATCTTAACAACTACACATACACTTAATGGTGTTTTACATGACATAATCACAATCTCCTATTAACTCTATGGGATTTGAAATGCATAGTCTTCCACACACTCCCTGACAGATACATGTTTTTACTTCATTTCGTGTAGGTACTTGCACAATTAAATACTAGTGTAAGGCTCCCCAAATAAATATCAAATCCAAATATAATGCAGACTTTAGTCATATCATCTTTAAAAACCTATGTAACTGGTAGCTACAAATTCAAATTTGAAACACAATAACCAAATTGAATGCATTCAATTGTCAAATTCGAATTCCTAAATAAGAGGGGGAAAGTAGCACTGACATTCACAATTTCTATTTGTGAATAATTATTCTCTACAAAATTCAGAGCATCGACATGCATTCTCTACACATTCCTCCAATATCCCGAATTTTAGGTTGGTACTTTATACATTATACTTATAGTTATATTCATGAACTGTGCATTTAACATTTATATTTATGCAGTGTCTTTTTACTTTTCTTTATAAGTAAATGAAAGGTCATTTCTAGTGACGGGTTTTTCCTTACAAACCTCATTTACAAATTCAATAATTTGTGTTCATTTTCTATTTTTGGTCATTTTTCAGGGTTTATTTATATGTATATACGTGTGTATATATATATGCATATATATACACACACACACACACATATATATATATATGTCCGTATATATGCATTTATTATATGTGTATATATGTGTATTGTGTATTTAAAAATATATACATAGATATATACATATACATACATATAGATACATACATATAAATACATATATACATGTATATATACAATAATACATACACAAACACAGATATATATATACGTATATAATTTTGTTTTTATTTTACCTTTGTTTAAATATGTATCGTTTGCCTGTCTAATACAATGGACTAGTATTTGTTTACTGTAAAATATTTTACTATTTTTCTACTTTCCATTGCACATACAATAGGCTAGCGTACATATATTTGTCATTTTATATTATGTGTCTCTTGTTCATTTAACAAATTGATATATGTGTGTATCATTTGTCTATCCTTTCAACATCCAAATAATGGTACCGGTTAATCATTTTCTTCTGCATCTTATTGAATTTGTAAATGAATACATGTACAATGTTAGTTATATATATATATAACACAACTTACTGAATCTGTAAATGAATGTGTATAATGTTATATATATATATATATATATAACACAACTTATTGAATTTGTAAATAAATGTGTACAATGTTATATATATATAACTAACATTATACACATTCATTTGTAAATTCAATAAGTTGTGTTATATATATTATACACATTCATTTACAAATTCAATAAGATGCAGAAAAAAAATTATTGACCAGTACCATTGTTTACATTTTGAAAGGATAGACAAAGGATACACACATATATATTGATTTGTTGAATGAACAAGAGACAAGAGATTCAGAATCTGTAAATGAATGTGTACAATATATATATATATATATATATATATATAACATTGTATACATTCATTTGCGAATTCAATAAGCTTTGTATATGTATGTATATATATATAATGTATATATAACTAACATTGTACACATTCATTTGTAAATTCAATAAGTTGTGTGTTTGAATTTGTAAATGAATGTGTACAATGTTATATATATATATATATATAACATTGTACACATTCTTTTACAAATTATGTGTCTCTTATCTCGTGTTCCTTCAGTAAATCGATATATATGTGTGTATCCTTTGTCTATCATTTCAAAATGAAAACAATGGTATTGGTTAATCCTTTTCTTCTACATCTTATTGAATTTGTAAATGAATGTTTACAATGTTAGTTATATATATATAGCACAACTTATTGAATTTGTAAATGAATGTGTATAATGTTATATATAACATTGTACACATTCATTTACAAACTCGATAAGATGCATAATAAAATGATTAATCAGTACCATTTTTTTCATTTTGAAAGGATAGGAAAAGGATACACACATATATATCGATTTTTTGAAAGAACAAGAGACAAGAGACAGAAATTTGTTAAATGAATGTTTAAGAGAAAAAAAATTGAGTATGTAGAGATCTAAAAATAATTCATATGACAGTAATTAAATCAATTTTGTGAAGAGAATTACAAGAGATAAACATATCACTAATGATTGTATGAAGAGCAAAAAATGAATAAGAAGCAGCAATTTTGTATGGTAAGGAGCAAAAAATATACTATGAAGAGCACATTAGGAAACTAAACTATATATATTAAAAACATTGTACCTATTCATTTAAAAATTCAATAAGTTGTGTTATATATATATAACATTGTACACATTCATTTATAAATTCAATAAGCTCTGTGTTTAATAATTAAAGTACTACAAATTGCATACAATGATGATATTTTCAATTTACAGGGAGGATGCTAAAAGAATTGTTGTAAAACTTAGGAGAATCCGATTTGTGGATCTTATAGAAAGTTTATATGTTTGTAAATTACCCTTTTTTGTACAAAATGAGCAAATGTTTACTGTGTACAAGCTCAAGATAAATATTTTATCCCAACATATTATCCACCATTTTTAGGTGTAACACTTAAAAAGTGTGAGAATGTCTTTCATAGTCATATAGAATATATATACCTAACATTGTACACATTCATTTACAAATTGAATATAAGTTGTACATTTATATATGCATACATACAAATATATATATACACATATATATATGTATATATATATATTGTACATATATATACACACACATATATATATGTATATATATATATATATTGTACATATATATATACAAACACATATATGTATACACATACATATAAATGAAAATAGTAAATTAAGACACATATTTTTGAATTTGTAAATGGGGTTTGTAAGGAAAAACCCATCACCCAAAAAGACCTTCATTTACTTATAAAGTAAATTAAAAAGACAATGCATAAATATAAATGTTAAATGCACAACTCATGAAAATAACTATAACTTAGAATGTACAAAGCACATTGTATAGTAAATGAAAAAAGATGTGTTGTATTCAACAATGAGAGGACATTAATTTTAATAGAGGTAGATCAATTATAGACTTGGGTTTTCAGAAATGTGCACAAAAAAGTAACCAAGGGTTTTGTAATAATAATTCCTCACTCATAGGAATACAAAAGTGTGTTTTTAGATAGATGTCGAATATTCCAAGCAAGGGTTTCAGGAGATTAATTCCTTAAGCACACAAATTTGGAAAAAACAAAGCAAGGGTTTTTCACATATATGGCGTATTTTTAATGGGCTTGCTGATTATACCCATAATCACATGGGTTTTTTATAACAAGATCGAAACAAACCAAAAAATCTTATTTTGCAGATATTTGGTCAAACCCAAGAATTTCATCATCATTTTTGGAGACAAAATCATGAAACAATCGACTTTACTAGGCCGTGAGTGAGCGCAAAAGCGGGGAGAGAAAATAATCATTTAACCCCAAAAAAACCCTTGGGAAAAAGACCAGCACCATGACCCGACAAAATCAAACAGCACATGGTGAAAATGCGTTGAAGAGGAATGTTTTATTATTCAATATGTTAAACAATTTTGTATGTTACAATTGTAGTTTTATTTTATTCCTAACTACATTAATCATAAAAGAAAAAAAACTGAAATTTTAAATATATTTAAAGTCTAATTAACCAAAAACCTAAAATAAACTTAATAAATTAAAATATTAATATCTAGTGGAATAAAATATATATATCAAACAGCATAGATTTCAGCCAATTTCTTAAAAATAAGATTAAACACAACGTGCTTTAATCAATCTTTAACAATAAGGTAAAAGAATTAATAAAAGAAAAAGTAAAAACATATAAAACTAATCAATCCTTCCACCAAGTAAAACAGAGTCAATAAAAGAGACATTAGTCTTTTAGGATACCAACGTTCCATTATTGCCATACGTTATAAATTCTTGGAGTCTTTTGGCTATTAATGGAAAAAGGCATGTTGTTGGGAATTCACCCATCTCCCGCCCGAGTCTTTCCTACCTCTACCGTGCCCCCATGCCATCCTTCTCTCCTACTCACAGTTCAAACGACGTATATCAGGCTACCGCGGCCCTTCTCTCTCCTGTGTGCGGTTTGACAATTGTCGTTCTCGCATTCCACCTCATTACCAAGCCTAACAGCATGATGCCTACGGCAATGCGGTTAATCGTCTGGCAATTATTACCGCCCTCCCGCGGTTACCCACCTGACCGTGTGTGGTACCTTAGTGACAGTCATTGCTCCTTCCGTCGTTCACTCAAAGCCATTACCACTCCACCGCGGTCTCTTTCAAAACCATCACAATATTGCGGTGTTCACCGTTGCTTTGGGCATGGCCGTTAGTTAACCGTCGGATCACTGTTACCGCTTTACCGTGGTCCCTTTGCTAATCATCTGTGATAGTGCGGTGGACTCACTTAACTATTTGTGCGTCAACCACCATACCGTGACCATCTTCCTCCCTCACTGCGGTAATGTGGGTTAGCATTTCTTGTTGGTCACTGCGGTCACCACAGCCTCTCCAAATCCTTCAGCGGTAGCACGGTACTGGCTCGTTTTGGCAACGGTCCTTGTGGAGTCTGAGTTGGCGATTATTTATATCAAGGATGGCCTTTTTAATATGACTTGAATGTGTTTTTTTCTAATGTTTTCGGACGAAGACAACTTGAGCTTTTCAAAGGGCTTTTAATATTGTAATTAATGGTTATTATGAGAAAGTCGTGTATTATCAGACTTGATAAGATTGACGTGCATGAATTTAGCTGATATAGAGAAAATGTTTTGAATATAGAAGATATAGCTCTCAAGAGCAGAATGTGTGTTCAATAGTTGAAGTGTGAATTTTCTCGATAGAAGCAAAATTGTAAGAATGAAGAGTCGAAGCTCTGTGTGATAGAAAAACTTTAGAAATTCAATATAATTATAAAACTTTCTGCCCGTTGTGAATGTATGTTATAATTTTATAATTTTATTGGTTAAATTTCATTCGATGTTGTGTTTGTTGTTTTAATGGCTCTTGTTTTGCAACAAAGTGGTATCAAATCCATAGAGTGTCAAGCTCATTGGGAGTAGAGATTTATGGTAAATTTGAATGAAAGAGTCACTTCTAAGTTTGAGAGAGCCATAGAGTGTTTAGGAATTGTATGCTTGCAAAATTTGAAGAAGCTTTTCTAGGGTAGAATTTTGTGAAGAGAGTTAAAAGGCAAAAGTTTTTTTCTTAAAAAGGGGTCATTGTTTTAGAAAGCCACAAGTGCTTTGCCAGAATGAAAATTTCTTATTTCATATGTAGTTGTTGAGTGAGTGAAAATCCATTCCTAGAAAGGAAGATATCAGAAAGGTTGAATGTCTATAAAAAAATAGGTTGAACTCAGTTTAGCTGGTAGGGAGATTTAGTGTGTTTAAAACTTTGAAAGTGTTCTTCTAACCAGTTGCTAAAAAATGTAAATAGGAGGCTAAGTATATTAGAAGAAAGAGGAATGTTTGAAGAAAATTGTTAAGAAGAGCCAGAAGTTGTTGTATTTTGAAAACAAAGAAGAGATTACTATTACAAAAAGGTTGTGCAAAATCCCACAAGGAAAAAGAAGTTGTTACGAGATTTTTCAAATTTATAAAGAGAGATACCAGTAAAGTGTTAAGAAGAAGAAGTTGTGAAGATTGTTTCTGAGAATTGTTAAAAAGAACACGCTGAGTTAAAGAAAAGGGTTGTGTAGAATACCAGTTTTCAGAACAAACAAAAGGTTGTAGAACCAGCTGTTGAATTCTAGTCACAACATTAAGAGAGGTAAGCTGAAACTTTCCTTTACAAATGGGAAAAATTGGAAAAAGGGTTAAGAAAGAAAATGAAAACTTGTCATCTGCAAAAGATGTTTTAGAGGAAGAGTTAATTTTGCTTAAAAATGAAGTGGGTATTGTTAAAAAGGACAATGGATGTTTTATTGAAAGAATAAAAGAGTTGTTGAAAGAAAAGTGTTTGTTGTTTGATGAAAATGATGATTTTGAGAAAGAACTGAGGAAAGTGAAAGCTAGAAATGAAGAGCTAGAAGATAGGTTGAAATCCCTTGAAAAGATTAAGCAAATAAATGAAGAATTTGAACTTAGAGAAAATCAATTTGATGAGATGGAGAAAAAGAATGAAGAGTTGGGAAAAATCTTGAAAAGGGTTGAAGAGGAAAATTGTTTACAGTTGAAGGAAATCATAAAATTGAAAGAAGAAAATGATAAATTAAGAGCTTGTGATGATTGTGTGAAAACAAAATCCTCTGTTTGTGATGTCTCGTGTGACACAATAGATTTGTGTATTTCATTTGAAAAGTATGTTTCTGTTGAAAATGTTGATGTTAAGAATTATCAAGATGAATATGATAAAGAATTTGCAAATATGGCTAGTTGTGATAAAGTGTTAGAATCTACAAAAGATGTTGATTATTTTGAAAAGAATGCAGAGTTGAAAATCATGAAAATGATGGGTTATATAGGACAAGTTCTAGGCAAACAAGAACAAGGAATGAGAGAGCCAATTGAGGCTACAATGAGGTCGAAGAATGAAGGTCTCAAATATGTTCCAGGAAAGGGAAATGTTGCTACAAGTGCAGGTAATTTTGTTCGTGAAATGAAGATTGTTGAGTGCTCTCACTGCCATAGAAAAGGTCATAACAAGGAGAACTATTGGGATTTACACCCTTGCAGTCTTTGTGGTTCAAAAAATCACTGTGAGAGAAAGTGTTGGAGTAAAGTGTCAAAGAATGAATCTGGTTCAGAAGTTATAAAGATGGATTGTGGATGGATTATTGACTCGGGTTGGCACAAGCTAACAAGTATGTTCAAAAGACTATATAAGTGTTCATATGTGAAAGTTCATAAAAATTCTGAGAGGTTTGAAAGTTCGAAAGAAATGGAAACTGTCATGAGTGGAAAGAAATTGATGTCTAATGAGACATCTTCAGATTGTGAAAGTACCTTGTTAATTTTTTGAAGATTTGATACAAAAGATGTTGAAACTATAATTGCAACAGAAAGGGTAAGATGAATGGCTTTATTTTTGTGTGTTGAAAATTCTAACTGTTTTGTAAAGTGAGAAAACATTGCTGAAATCAAGGAACAAAGTTATGCAAGATGAAGTCTCAAGTAATTCTAATTTTGAATGTAGATGGTTCATGTGTAAGGTGAAATAAAATTCAGAAATGTAGTTGAAGCGACCATTGCAAAAAATCAATTGAGTTACACAACAGCAACTATCAAAGAATCAGTAATTGTAATGTTCAAGTTTTTTTTTGAAAAGCAACATATGAAGTTGTCAAGAAAAGAAAATTGTAATAAAAGATGTTTTTACATTGAAGAGATTTCATCATCTTATGAATGGATATAAATACAGAGGTCACAGCCGCAATTGTTGGAGGAAAAGATTGAAAGATAACTTTGCAGTTGAGAAAAACTATCAGTGGAGTTTGTTGATTCAGATATGTCCAAAATTCAAGGAGACAAGGTTGATTAGAGTTGTCAATCAAGTTGCCTAAGAAAAGAGGCATTACAGAATTGAAAAACAAAGATCACTATTTTTGGGTAAAGTGTGAAGTCATGGACAAAAGAATATGAGCCGCAACTCTTAATGACATTCAACAAAAGAGAGTTCATGAATAAAGAAAGTTATCAGCCACAATGAAAAAATGTTTTTTTTTGAAGAGAAGTTTTATTCAATGGAAATTGAACAAAGAAAGAAAGAGCTTTTGAAGAAAGAATTAACACAGAAATGTAGCAGCATTATGTGAGTAAGAATGAAGACAGATGTTAAATCGAATGGCAGGAGTCCCTAGGACCAGTAAAGTGCCACTATGGGAAGTGATGAATGAAATTTCTTCAGTTAGTTTGTGGTAATCTGAAACCACCTCAATAAAAGAAGCAATTGACAAAAGTTAAGAAAGAGCAAGTTCAGTGAATTTCCAGAAAAAGAAATAAATTTAAAATAGCCGCAACTGATCAAGAAGAGTTTGCAGTCAATAAAAGTAAGCATGATGAATTATTTCGACTCTCAAGAGTATAATTGTAAAGAGAAAGAATATTAGAATGATTGTTAAGATGAAAGGAAATCAATGATGGAAGAAGAAATGGAATGACAACGCAAGACGGTATTTTGATAAATTTAAAATAGGAAAATACATCAAAAATTGGCGCTACAGGAAAAGAAAAATAATTTCAGACATCAAAGCAACATTGAAATAGAGGGCATTCAAATCGTTGATAGATAATGAGGAGAAGAAGAATTCCACAGCATTCGAGAACGAATTTGGGATGTGCATTGAAAATTGTTAAAAAGAATTTGGTTGGGTTGTGTACAGGGAGAAGTCGACATTAAGGGGGAGAGCTGAAGCTAATCAACAATGGTGAAATCACATTGGAATTTTATATATCAGAGGAACAGGTTCCTGATATTCTCGCTTTGGTGCTGGGCAGAGATAAGTTCATCCATATAGAAACTGACTAGGTGTCAATGTGGGCAGAAGCTGTGTTCATGAGGGAGTGTTGGGAATTCACCCATCTCCCGCCCGAGTCTTTCCTGCCTCTATCACGCCTCCATGCCGTCCTTCTCTCCTGCTCGTGGTTTAGCAGCATATATCGGGCTACCGCGGCCCTTCTCTTCCTGTCCGCGGTTTGATGGTTGTCGTTATCACATTCCACCTCGTTACCGTGCCTAACCGCATGATGCCTGCAGCAATGCAGTTAACCGTCTGGCAGCTATTACTGCCCTCCCACAGTTACGCACCTAACTACGTGCGGTACCGCGATGATAGTCATTGCTCCTTTCGTCGTCCGCTCAAAGCCATTACCGCTCCACCGCGGTCTCTTTCAAAACCGTTATGGTATCGCGGTGTTTACCATTGCTTTTCCACCGTCAATTAACCGTCGAATCACGATTACTGCTTTACCGCGGTCCCTTCGCTAACCATCTACGATAGTGCGGTGGACTGTCACTTAACTGTCTGTGCATCAACCGCCATACCTTGACTGTCTTCCTCCCTCACCGCGGTAATGCGGGTTAGCATTTCCTGCTGGTCACCGTAGCCTCTCCAAATCCTTCGGTGGTAGCGCGGTACTGGCGCATTTTGGCGGCAGTCCTTATGGAGTCTGAGCTAGCGATTATTTATGTCAAGGATGGACTTTTTAATATGACTTGAATGTGTTTTTTTTTAATGCTTTCGGATGAAGACAGCTTGGCCTTTTCAAAAGGGCTTTTAATATTGTAATTAATGGTTATTATGAGAGAGTCGTGTATTATCAGACTTGATAAGATTAGCGTGCATGAATTTAGGTAATATAGAGAAAATGTTTTGAATATAGAAGGTATAGCTCTCAAGAGCAGAATGTGTGTGTTCAATAGTTGAAGTATGAATTTACTCATTAGAAGCAAAATTGTAAGAATGAAGAGCCGAAGCTCTGTGTAATAGAAAAACTTTAGAAATTCAATATAATTATATAACTTTATAGATTGTGAATGTATATTTTAATTTTATAATTTCACCGGTTAAATTTCATTCGATGTTGTGTTTGTTGTTTTAATGTCTCCTCTTTTGCAACACATGTGAAGTGCATAATTACGTTTACTCTTTTTCCTAAAAGAGCCATGTCTGGGCAACCATGTTCTTCACCTTGGGCCTTCCATTTAAGCCATTAATAAAAAATATTGTCTTTAAAGCGTCCATACAATACTTACATCCTGGTCATAATCATTTCAAGCAAAGCATAATCAATTACCATCTGCCGTGGTTTGGACGTATCAGATTGCAGTGACGGTGAAGAAATGATAACCCTAACAGTGTTGCTACAATGGAAAGAAACTGTTCACCAACGACTGGTCCATATTTTAAATGATTGGACTACATCTTAACTCACTGTTATGGTGAGCATCTACAATCCAACAAATCTAGCAGTCTCAATTCGGCGGTCAGCATTAGAGTTAGATGGGCTCTCCTTATTCCTTGTGTTGTAATTAAAACAAAATCTTCCATTCCACCGACGGAATTAGTTTCAATATACTATTCTTGAAAGCAGATATATCGCTTATAAATAAGTGAGCCAATTAGTCACTTGAATTGTGAGTTAAGAGCGAAGCGGTGAAAATGGGGCGTGGTGTTTGCAATGGAGGGGGGCAAAGCTCGTTGGGATACCTGCTCGGTGGAGCCTCTCCGCCCACCACAGAGAAAACTGATAGTAAAAAGCCCATTTCAAATAACTACTATCGGGTAGATGGGCAAAACAGTGGGAATTTCATTACCGTAAGTTGATATGTTTTTCTTTAAGATTGTAATCATTCTATTCCAGTGAGTATTTGTTGTTTAAGAGATGGGTTATGTGATTTCAGGAGCGGCCTTCAACGAAAGTGCAGAACGTACCAGGTGGAGTGTCTTCTCTTGGGTATCTCCTTGGAGGACACAAATGAGAAATAAAATCAGTAGTGTTGTGCTCATCACCATCACAAATCTAATGTGGCTTTGGATATAAAATATTCATGGCATTTTCAGAAGTTGGTGCTTTTATGGATTGTAAAACTGTGTATGAAATAAATGTTAGCCTGGAGTAATATCCAAACTAAGAGTCCGTTGGGAAACGATGGTTGTTGCAAGTCTATCTCTTGGAATGTCAATATTGGTGCTCTCAACGTACCCAGAGATTTGTTTGTTTTTATATTTGCAAAGCATTCTTCACAGTGTATTTCACACAATATGTATATCTGTTTTCTTCGGCTGAGTTGCCAATGAAGTAACACACTTGTTTATATGATGAAATTTAAAATGAGTAGCTATGTGCTTTCTCGCCATCACATTTTTTTTTAAATTGTCCAAAATATCTGTTATAGGTTTGTAATTAGAAACATACTAATCATTTTTTAAACAAATTCATATTTCATGAGAATGAATGATTTACTTAGTACTCGTTACTTTTAGGTGATGATTGCATGTGTGAAGCATTGAGACTTTTTAGGAAGTCATTCATAATAATTCTATTCCAACTCAAGCATGGTTAATCATGGAATTTCTCCCTAAGATTGAGCTCCCTTAACTTGCTACCCCATTTACATCACCTAAATGCAATAAGTATTAAGTGGACCTTTCATTCTAATAATATATGGGTTTGTGTGAAAAACTACTCAATATGTGGATCAATGAGTTCGACTAAAAATTTATGAAATTGAATCCTAATAACAATACCACAATTAGAAACATGTTACTAATTTATAATTTAAAGAGGTCCATCCACAGGAAGTTGAATCCTAATATCAATACCACAATTAGAAACATGTTACTAATTTATAATTTAAAGAGGTCCATCAACAGTTGTAAGGTTTAAATTATGTCTATATACGTATCTGTATTTTGTTTGTGTATAGTTTTTTTTATGATACAGTAAAATTTTATAAAGTAAATATTTTTTAGTTATATAATTAGAGGTAACTATTTATTAGAGAGAATGAAATGATTTATATTCATCTTGTAGTTTAGGTTTTTTAATTTTGGGAGTTTGATTGAATTTAAGTAGGATGTGAATTTGATATATTTTTGTCGAACCTTAGACATGGTGGTAATTGTAGCTCATAATTAATTAAAAAACACCATCATTTGAATGAATAACTTTATTTTAGATCAAATTATTGTGATAGTTAACAATTAAGTATTGTGGCTATATTTCTCTTTCTTGACACAATAAATATTTAACTCTTCTATCTATGTATTTCTTAATTGTTTTTACCCACTATTGTCACGATTCACTTCCTATATGCAAAAATTTAGGTGGTGGCAATAGACAATTAACATCAAATTCAAAATACATGTGTTAAATTTAGGAGATGATTCTAGGTAGTAAAAATTGATTTCAAATTCATGCATTTTTTATTTGATCTCAAATACAAATAGTTCCAAGCCATTCTTCTTGCCCATAAATTTTTCTTTACACAAACCCCATGTTTTTGTTAGACACATAGGACAAATAAGAGGGGGGTGAATCAATTGTATATTAAAACATTCAAACCCTCAATAACCTTCAAACCATTATTATGTATCAACTTGAATCTAAACTAATGAAACATAAACACATTCACAACCATACACCATAGACCACCAGATTTACGTGGAAAACCCTAATCAAGGAAAAACAATGATGAGGATCAACTCACATATATATAAATAACAACACTAAATACAAAAGGCTTACTACTAGAAAGGCTAACTACCTAGAAGAAAAGAATGGCTCACTACCCAAAGGACTCATTGTCTAGAATAGAAGAGAATAGAAGAATATTGTTACAAGGAGGTTCACTACCTCAAAGCAATAGGAAGATCCACCACAATAATTCTACACCATCTGCAACCTTCAGGTCACTGTCTCCAATAGCTTCAAGTATATTGAAAATGTAGACACATTCTGCTCACTACTTCTGGTAGCCTTAGGCATTTAAGCTTACACTCAGATCACAAAACTTGATCACATCCACATTATTTTGTATCAACTTGTGCACCACACATATCTCCAACAATTAACCTTGATTATATATCTTATGGGACCTCAAACAACTTCTCTATGTCAGCCTTAATGAAACACATGCACCTCAAATGTGTAACCACCAAATAGGTCAGAACAAAACACTTCCATGATGGAAAGAAGTGAAGGCGAACCACACTAAGGGTTAACCAAGACCCAAATCTATACCGGCATGCTACACCATGCTTCCAAAAACAACAAACCATATATGCAATCAGCATAGCATGCCATGTTGGCCAAACCTACACTAACACTAACAAATAATCACATTCACACTTCTCCAAGTTTGAAAACACCCTATAGACCATGAAGCAACATCACATAACATCTTAGAATATTTAAACATCATCAAAATATTCAGCAACATTGTCGAAACCACTTGAAACTGAGAATACTATCATCTTGTGCAACCAGCCACACTGCCATAGACATACAACTCACTAACCAACCTTACAAAACAATTGAACTCCAAACACTCTAGGGGAAGGTATATACACACAATATTATCATGTTCCAAAATTTGCAAGACAAGAAACCTTAAAGCGAAGTAATACAAAGAAATTCCATTTCTCCCAGACAACCTTCTTCATAGGCAACACATTGTCAAACATATCTTCCACTACTACATGATCCAAAACCTAAAAATTTATATATAACACCTCTGATCGTCTCATCCAAACCATACAAACACTCTTCAACCATGAAGAATGCAGAGCATAATGCAGAATAGAACTTTGTCACCTTGTACACTCTTTATTCAAATTTTCTCAAAAGTACTTGGAAACCAAGTGAACCACCTACATTAGCAACACCTAATCAACACCACATGAACCTTCTCATCACAACCACACTAGAGGTTGACATAGATTGACATAATGAAAACATAGTGAAACAATCTCCCTCTTTGTCATTGATGGAAACACCAGCTTTGAAATCCATCAACAAAAAAAGCAATCCTACATCAACCAACACTCCCCCTTACTTGGAAATTTCTTACATTTTAGACTTCTTTCTTTCGCCTTTCTTCTTATTTTTTTCAGGATTCTTTTTTATCCTTTTGGTTTTTAGACATCACTTTCTCCCCCTTATATGTCAATGGAAAAGGGCAACACCTGCAAACTTCACTTCAGGAAATATCTATAAAAAACTTTCTCTCCCATTTACTTTATTTCCACTACTCTCTCCCCCTTAGGGGCACAAAATATACTCCCCCTGATTGCACCAACCAAAGACATCACTACCTACTCCCCTGAGAGGTAGCCTTCGTCAGTCGAAAATAAAGAATAAATCTTGAATAGTTCTCCAAGACAGATGTACCAACTTATGCATCTAGTTGAAAGGAGGAGCAATAAACCCTAGCTTCTACCTGAGATACTCAAATGTATCTTTTGAAATATTCTTTGTGAAAATGTATTATTTGGTCCTTTGTAGGCACATACTCCAACGTCACTTCATTCTCAATAACTTTGTCTCTTAGAAAGTGATATAGTATAGAGATATACTTTTTCCTTGAATGCATTACCAGAATTTTTGAAATGTTGATAGCACTTGTGTTATCACATTTATCATATGACACTCTAATATACTTTAATCTATCTTTCATCCACAACACCTATGTGCAACAAGATGTTTCTATAATATATTCTACCTCTACAGTAGATAATGATATTGAATCATAATTCTCACTTAACCAAGAAACCAATATTCAAGAAAGAAAGAAAGAACCTCCACTTGCACTTCTTTTATCATTTGTACAACCTACCCAATCTGCATTTGTATAAGAACTCAAAGAGAAATCAATATCCCTAGGATACCATAGACCATAGTCTAGAGTGCCCTTCAAATGTCTGAATATCCTTTCGACTATTACCACATGTAATTTTCTAGGATTTTCTTCAAATATTGCCACAAGACATACTACATGTGCATGATATTTGGTCTAGGAGCAGTTAGATATAACAATCCACCAATCATTGATCTATAAGTTTTCTCTAATCCATCTTAAGAGATTCGTCATTTTTTCTCAACTTACAACCAGTAACCATGGGAGTACACATTGGTTTAGAGTCCTCCATTCTAAAATTATTTAATATTTCCTTGACATGCTTTGATTGTGAGATGAATATACCTTTATCAAATTGATTGATTTATAGGCCAAGGAAGAAATTCATCTCCCCAAACATTGACATTTCAAACTTATTTTGTATCTCCTCTTAAAAAACTTTTACATATTTCTTCATTTCCTCCAAAGATTATGTCATCAACATACACAACCACAACCAAAATTTGATCTCTCTCATCCTTGAAGTAAAAGTTACTATTTACAGTACCCTTTTTGAATTCCTATTGCAATAAGTATTTATCCAATTTTGCATACCAAGATCTTAGAGCTTTTTTGAGTCCATATAAATATTTTAATCTATAGACCAAATCCAAATCTTTTGATAACTAAAACCTTTTTGTTGTTCATTGTAAACCTCTTCTTCTCACTCACTATTCAAGAATGTAGTCTTGACATCCATCTAGTACACCTTGAATCCTTTATGTACTAAAAAATTCAAAAACATCCTAATGGCTTCCATTCTTCTTACTAGAGCAAAAGTCTCTTCATATTTTATTCCTTCCACTTGTGAGTACCCTTTACACACAAGCCTAGCCTTGTTTCAAATAAATTTTCATTCTCATTCAACTTGTTTCTAAAAACCCATTTGGCTCCTATCACATTCTTGTTTTCTAGTCTTGGGACTAGTTCCCATGTCCGATTCTTCTCAATTTGCCTCAATTATTCTTCCATAGCTTTGATCCAACTCTCATTCTTGCATGCTTCAATTACTATTTTAGGTTCTACTTTTAAGAGTAAACAAAATTTTACCTGTTCCTCTGTCATAGCAACTCTTCTTCTTGTCAGTACACCTTTTCTCTTATCTCCATTTATTTGATCCTTAGGAGTCTTAGGATTCTCTTTTGGAGCTTCTTCCTCTTCCATTTTCATTGTTTTATCTTTCTCTTCTTATTTTTCTTCTTCTCTACAAGGGGGTTCATCATATTCATATCCTTCTATCAACATTGAGCTTTGGTTTGATTCTTCATCCACTTTGGAACTTGCGCTTTCAACTATCTTCTTTAACCTTTTGTTGTAGCATCCACATGCCTTGCTCTGTGTAGAGTATCCAAGGAAGAAATCCCTTTGTCTGATCTTGTATCAAACTTTCCAAGATTGTCTTCATCTCTTCTAATATAACATTTTATTCCAAACAATCTGAAATATTTCACAATAGGAGGTTTTCCATACCATATTTCACAAGGGGTCTTTGAACTATTCACTTTTTCTTGTGGGTGGGTGCAAAAAGTTGGGGGGCCAAAAACTGGCCAGCTTTTCTTTAAAAAATTTAAAATTCATAATGTGAGCACGTTATAGCGTGCTCGCATTTTAACATGTTTGCATTACAACTTCAATGTACCGAGCCTAAGGCTCGATCACACTGAGCCTATAATGCACTCGCACTATGATGCGAGAGTGTTATAACTATTTATAACAACAAAAAAAAGTATCCAATCATTTTTCATTTCTACGTTTTTCTCCAAGCCTGCAGCAAACCCTCAAAAGCATGCTTGCGTTCTTGGAGACCAAATTCTTCATCAAATCATTGTTGAGTCTTCACCAAAATTCTGCCATGATGTCAGGGAAGTATAAGGAGTAAGTTTTTTTTTTTTTATGATTTGTTTCTAAATTTGTAGATTTAATAGGTTTTTTGATGTAAATTTATTTAATTTACAAGAAATGATAATCAACCTCCCAATCTTCAAAATCATCCTTCACCTCAACCCAAAATAGCTAGTGAAGAAGAACCCCAAATCCAACAACAAAATCCTCCAACAATTCCTCAACATCCCCTGGAACTCAACAAAATTTATTTGGTGAAATTGAAAATAATAAAAAACAAATTGAGGTGTTAATTGTGAGGTTGAAAGATCCTACAATTCTAACCTTGCAAAGAACCATGCTTGTAGAATAACTTAAAGCTAGATGTTAAAACATGTAGATTCAATTAGCAAGCAATTAAGTAGATGGGTGGAGAAGAGATGGGAGTACAAAGAATATTATGCAGATAAACTATCCTACATACAAGTGAAAAATGAAAAAATTACAAAATTTTACTTGTGTTCACTTTTCACTAACCCACAAACAAATCAACCTCTACACCATGCAAGAAATATGTTTCCTATCCATTGGTGCAACCACCAAGGGATAAATGACCATTTTTGGAAAAAGTGGTTGATGATTTTTTATCATCCTTCATGCAATAATAATGGGGTCCTATAATATTTCTTGAGGAAACTCTACTGTGAGTTTTTCCTCAACAAAATCTACAACTATTTTGATATGTGGGACTTCCAGGGTAGAGGTGGTGGGTCTACACAAGATAGACCAAGGGCACATCTTGATCCTTAGTGACTAATGAGATGCACACTCACCAGACTGATTGATGAGCATGTGGCTATCCCTTTCGTTGTGAAGGAGAATGTTGAGGTTGAGACTCTATAGTCTATTAGTTCTTTAACCTAGAGTATCATAGATCATTCCAGTCCTATAGTAAAGCATGAGCCAAGGGAGACTTCGAGGGGTGGGGTTCCACCCCTTATTTGTTAGGCTTACGGTTCCACCTATGGTTATGACCCCATAGATATTCAGGAGGTGAGTGTGCAAGCTATGTCTACTAAGTTGACCAATTGGTGATGACAAATGCCCTATTGAATGAGGCTTTCCACCTTGATACTCAGGTAAATGTTAGGAAGTTCATTGAGTTTAATTTATTAAAGTTCGTTTTTGAAATGTGAGATTAGATAATTTAGTTTAATGATTGTAATGAAATTTCAGGGTCATAGGGTTGATCCCACAATACTGGTTTACAAGTTTTGGGCAAACTAGACACTGGACTGATTTTTTTTAACTAAATCTTCACTTCGGGCTCCTATAGCAGCTAAACTGTGAGGAATTTGAAGATGATACAAACTGGGGATTTGTGACGGTTTTTCTATAGATTCTAAATATATTTCTAAAAATAATTTAGAATCAGATTGCCCTTCTTTTTCCATCTCCTTCAAAAACTAGATTTTTTTTAAAAACAACATTTTTAGGGAGTGACGCTCGCTGTATACAACATAACTTTTTTGTATGATGGATAAAATTCTATTTCTTTCGAATTTAGATTTGTAACTATGATATCTAGCACTTTAATTTGGTGTCATATTGTTTTATTAAATATTTTTTCCTTAATCAAGTTTCAAAGTCAAACCAATTACAATTGAAAGATAGGCGGACTGTATACAACATAAATTTTTATGTATGTATTAAAACTCAAAAAAAAAATTAATAGATCAAGGACATCAATACCCAGCTTGAACATGTTTTTTAAAATTTTATTTTGATAATCTACTATTTTTCCACATGTGCATAACATAGAGCTTGATTTTCAATGAAAAACCTATGTTTAATAAAACTAAAAAACAACATACATAATCAAACCAAAACATATTAAAATTATATTCGTTGGATAGCTCATTCTGAGGAATACCATGATCATTTAAAAAAAAAAATTAAATGAATTCATTTGATCCCCCAAAAGGTAAAGGGCATGTGCAGGATCATGATGGGCCAAAAAGTGGCAATATGAAAAAAGTAGTGTTTTTCACTTGCCAAAAAATGCAAAAATCTCGAGTTGACTTATTTTTGGGTTGGGTGTCACTACATTTCTCCATACCAATTCCAAAGCCTAATTTTTACAAATCAGATATTCAATTTGGGGTTGGGCAATATTTGAAAAAAATTTAAAAATGTATTGTGGCGGTAAGATTTTGGTGCCACAAATCGGATATCCGATTTGTGGCACACATAGATCCAAGAGTAATTAGGAGGTGGAGGGTGAACAAGAGATAGAGAGAGTGAGGGAAAGGGAGGGAGAGACAGAAAGATAGACAGACAGACAGACAAACAGACAGACAGACAGAGACAAAGAGAGAGAGAGAGAGAGAGGGAAGGGGAAGGGAGAGGGGA